>CM074722.1:497244202-497424253 GCA_037306005.1 Rhinophrynus dorsalis | reverse complement strand
CAGTGATGCAGATGTAAAATAACAAACAAAATAAGTATCTTGTAATACCTTTTTTATTGGACTAACAGAATTTTGGATTGACAAGCTTTCGGGAGAACCTCCCTTTCTCAAGTCTAAACCATTTCTGACTAAAAGGACACAGAATTCACAGTGATACATAAAATTCAAAGTTTGGCTGTGTGTAGGTTTAAGAAAACATAACAGCAGATAAGGCCAGAGGATCTACACTCTTCTTGTAGAAGGTCGTAAATACCTTTTGTAAGGATTGGGGTGGGGGGAGAGGGAAAAAAATGCAGGAGATGATAATGGAGTGGGGAGAATTAAAAAAGTTTGCACATGTTAGGAGTGCTAGAATTGCCATCCAACAATCCAGCATGTGCATGCAGGCCTATATACAACATGCGCCCATATGTGTACATACATACACACACACACACACACACACACACACACACACACACACACATACAAACATACACCCATATACATACATATACACACATACATATACACATATATATATATATATATATATAATATATATATATATATATATATATATACATGCATACACATATACACATGCTTCATTTTTTTTCGCTCTCCCCCCACCCCCATCCTTACAAAAGGTATTTACGACCTTCTACAAGTAGAGTGTAGATCCTCTGGCCTTATCTGCTGTTATGTTTTCTTAAACCTACACACAGCCAAACTTTGAATTTTATGTATCACTGTGAATTCTGTGTCCTTTTAGTCAGAAATGCTTTAGACTTGAGAAAGGGAGGTTCTCCCGAAAGCTTGTCAATCCAAAATTCTGTTAGTCCAATAAAAAAGGTATTACAAGATACTTATTTTGTTTGTTATTTTATATATATATATATATATATATATATATATATATACTTTATTTCCATAAACCCAAGAAGAGTGTTAGTGCATGCCTGTGCTTTATTTTATCCCTGGAAGAGTTAGAATGAGTACTGACAGTTAACGTCTTTTTTATATACACTTTATATCCCTCATCTTAAAATGAAAATTACTGCACATGCTCACTGTGCTTTTTAGCTCTAGATGAACTGATATGTGCGTGAAAAAGCTATGAAGACAGACATATCTATTTTATATATACATCCGTTCTATAAAGCCAAGTAGAGAAGGATTACAGCGTACATTCACTGTGCATTTTATCTCTAGATGAATGAGATTACTACCCATAGCCAATGTGCTTTTAATATATAGATGAAATGAAATTACATGGATTCTTATTTTATCTAAGCCTAAGAAGAGGTTTACAGGCTACAGTCAGGGTGCTTTTTATATCTAGATGAATTGAAATGAGTATAAATAGTTATTATCTATTTTATTTCCTTTCCACAACCTCAAGAAGATGAAGTCTACTGCAGATTCTCACGTCCTATTTAACTGATGAACTGAAGTGAGCACATATAGTTCAGGTCTATATTATATATAATTACTTTGCATAAAATGTGTTGTCTCTGCATGTAGACTGAACGGACACTTAATTCTGTTTAACATATAATTCCTTTACATAACTCAAGAAGAGGACAACTACTGTACATATTCATGTGCTGTTTATCTCTAGATTAACTGAATTCACCACCAACAGTATTTTATTTTATAAATATACTTTAGTTCCATAAGCCAAAAAGAGCAGGATTACTGGGCATATACCCTTTCTATAAACTCGAGAAGAAGAGGAGGCCTTCTGCACATAATCTTTGTGCTTCTTATCTCTAGATGAACAGGAATGAGCATGGACAATTCATTTCTAGTTGATGTAACCTGCCCTTACATGATCTAATGAAGAGGGGGATTATTGCACATACTCACATTCTGACTAACAGATACAACCCATGTTGTTACTCATGTTTAGATACTGTGCAAGCTTTCCGAAATTGTATCTTAAATCTTCCCAATTATACCACTCTACTGCTTAAAGGAATAGTAATGTTTCACAATAAAAGCAGCTACGATTAATCTTCATAGTATTTGGGCCATGTAGATTATTATTTCAATACTGTTAGTTATAGTACAAGAGTAATTGAATGATAAAGTATCCCCCTCCCGCCTCTTTTACTGATGTAACACTGCTCACCTCAGAGCAGCAAGACTGTCCGGATGGATAGCAGAGGGGTACAATCTTCAGTGAGTATAAGGAAAAACCTGATCACAGTAAGAAGATTGTCCCTTGCTGTGACCTGTCCGGTCAAGAGACCAGATTCCACATCTGGGGGGATGCGGCTTACACTAGCTAAAAGGGGCGGGAGGAGTATACTTTATCATTCATTTACTCTTGAACTACAACTCTGACAGTACTGAAATAACACTCTCCATGGCCCAAATACTATGAAGATTAATTGGAGCTGCTTTTTTTTTTAAAAAAACATTACAATCCCTTTAATAGGGTAAAAGCCCCAGTTAAATTAATGTTTTGGAATGTAGGTTTCTTCCCTATGGTAAGGTTATTTAGCTCCAGAATGACTCCACCTCTTTGTAAATACGGCTCAAAGTTTTGTATATAAGAAAATTGTTACAATGTAATTGCTATAAATCACTGAACATCCAATTTCCTTTTGCTGTAACATTTGCATTAAAACAACAATCACGTTCCTCTTAGTTATCTCGTCTCTGTGTTTTTTCTGAAACACAAAGTAAAAAATGTGATTTAAAAGAAAACAAGTTAATGAATGTCTTGTAACTTGCAAACCAATCCTATTTACTTTGTTATGGTATTTTCTTGATAATTCTTTATATTATTCGTATTGTTTGTTACGCTATCACTACTGAACACCATGCGTATCCTGAAGGCAATAAGAAAGAATATTAACCACTTGATTGCTAAGAATTCCTCCAGTGCATTGCAGAGCAGTGTCTTGGAAATTTCCCTTGCATCCAAGGGGTTAATGCATATTAATTAACACAAGATCCTTTTTAATGTAAAACAACAGTTGAATTCATGAATTTATTATGCATGCAAAAGCAAAGTTGAATTAATTTGCTCTGGAATAAAAATATCCTGTTCATTTTTTTTTTTTGTTAACCTTTTGAGCGCCAGAGAGGTACGGTATGCATTGCAAAGCAATGTGTTCTGTACTCCTCTGGAGCTCGAAGGGTTAAATCCCTAATTTCATCAAGACTTTCTGCCAAATGCATGAAAGGAAAATAAAAAGCACCATTTTTGAAGCAAGCCAAATGTACCTTATAGGGGCAAATTAAAATCTCTTTCAAGTCAGTTATTTAAATATGGCTTTTAACATCTTTAACCCATTAAGGACTAGCCGTCTGGGCGCGTGGCCAGCACAAAAGGACCACAGGGAATTTTTTTTTATGCCACCAGATTTAGGGCTTCCCAAACAGCGTGCAGATGCGCGGGAGCCCTGAAATCCATGACACACACGTACATCACGGGTCCTATAAGCACGTTCATCCCGTGACGTACATGTTTGTCTTTGGTCCTTAAGGGGTTAATGCTGTAGAGTTCTCCAATGCTTTGTAGAAATCTCTAGCATTCAGTGGGTTAAAAGCCCAATTTATAGGGCAGCTGTCACATTTTAATGTCTGCTACTATGGATGCATCGAAGAGACCAGTCCTGTTAAAAAGTTTGGGGTGGCACCAATGCTGTCAGCCATTTGTGGGGTCATAAAACTGATCCCCTCAACTGTAATGCAACTCAGAAGTATGTGTCTCTCAGCCATAAACTTTGAGGGTTGCGGAAGCAGTCTACATAGATGTTGTTTCAAACCAGATTCAGAGAGTCTACGGGGACAGCATTGTGCTGGACAGACACTGAGAGACTTCAGTCCTGTAGATTAGTCTCATCTCGCAAGACCAATGAGGGAGCCCCGAGCTCCATAAATGCACTTTCAAACCAGGACAGCATTGTGCAGGACAGAGACTGAGAGACTTCTGTCCTGAAGATCAGTCTCATCTCGCAGGACCAGTGAGGGAGCCCCAACCTCCACAGATGCACTTTCAAACCAGGACAGCATTGTGCAGGACAGAGACTGATTTGAAAGACTTAGGTCCTGTAGATCAGCCTCATCTTGTAGTACCAATGAGGGTGCTCCAGTCTCCATAGATGCTCTTTCAAATCATATTCAGAAGGTCTATGGAGACAGCATCATGCAGGGCAGAGCCTGAACTGAGAGACTTCAGTCCTGTAGATCAGTCTCATCTTGCCAGACCAATGAGGGAGCCCCATTCTCCATAGATGCTCTTTCAATCAAATTCAAAGGGTCTGTGGGTAGTGTATCATGCAGTGCAAAGACCAAACTGAAAGACTTCAGTCCTGTAGATCAGTCTCATCTTGCAGGACCAACAAGAGACCCCCAGTGTCCATAGGTGCTTTTACAAATTAGATTCAGAGAGTCAATGGGAACAGCATGGTTAAGACAGACACTGAACCGAGAGATTTCAATCCTGTAGATCAGTCTCATCTAGCAGGACCATTGCGGGTGCCCCAGTCTCCCAAAGATGAGAGGTGTTTTATAGTGATGATCGAGCACCCCAATGCTCGGGTGTTCGGGTGCTCTGGCCGAGCGCCCCCGGAGGCTCGAGTGCTCGGCCGAGCACCCGAGCCCCATTGAAGTCAATCGGAGGACTCGAGCATTACACCAGGCACCCCCTGCTCTGATGAGGGGAGGGTGCCTGGTTCATAGGAAAAGGTCAGAAAATGATGGAAACACCACAGAAATGGTTCAGGGACAGCATAGGGAGGATGCATCTTGGACTCCAACGTCGCTGCTGGGAACGATGTTTCGCCCGTAGTACGCCATTTTTACAGACTGACCGTAAAACACACAAAAAGGAAGATAAAAACGACTTTAGGCGAAAAATTGTTACCAAACAGTATTTGCTGTATATTTACTTGTATATCATCTGCAAATTCTGCAAAAAATTTCATAGATTTTTCGGAACTGGGACCATGATTAAGAGGGAAACGTGCGCAGCGTAAAGCAGGTGTTCAACGTGGTTATGGCCCGGGTAAGGTACAGCATTCAGGAACGGAGGCCGCAGCTACCACAGGTTTTACAACATGTCCGTTTGCCCTTGTTAAGTCCAAAATTTATAGTCGGAACAGTGGGGTCTGATCCATTGAGTAAAAGTGACGAAGTGACTTAGTGGATGAAGCCAAGAACTACCTTCTGCTCTGTCGAACACCCCAGCCCTATTTAATTCAATGGGAGGACCTGAGGCACTCCGATACAACCTGTATATCACAAAATGGAGGGCCTCATTGACATTGTGGTACAATAGTTCAGGTAGTGGTCCAACACTCATAAAGCCTATGCACTAAGTGAAAGGGCTGCCAAAAATTAGACTGAAATGTCACTCCAATACACCCTTTATTACACATAAAGGAGGGCATCATACACAGCCTTGAAAAATTAGGATTAATGGCCTGCTGGTGACCCTCTAAAACATTAGGGGCGAGGGCATGCCGCTAAGCTGACCATCTAAAACATTAGGAATGAGGGTCTGCTGCTGAGCCGACCATCTAAAACATTATGGGTGAGGGTCTGCTGCGGAGCTGACCATCCTAAACATTATATGCGAAGGCCTGCTAGTGAGCTGACGCTATAAAACATTATATGAGAGGGCCCGCTAGAGAGCTGACCCAATAAAACATTATATGAGAAGGCCCGCTGGTGAGCTGACCTATACAAAAATTGTCAAACAGGGCCCGCTGGTGAGCTGGCCCTATATAAAAATTATATCACAGGGCCCGCTGGTGAGCTGGCCCTATATAAAACTCATATCACAGGGCCCGCTGGTGAGCTGGCCCTATATAAAAATTGTATCACAGGGCCCGCTGGTGAGCTGGCCCTATATAAAAATTGTATCAGAGGGCATATGGAAGAGGAGGAGGACGATGAGAAGATTAAGAGTCAACCATATACCCGTTTTTTGGGTGGAAGGGGTGAATGGGAATACAGAGTATTCCCATCATTGTAAATAACATATCTAAAGTGACTTTATGTTCCCCCGGGGCTTTCCTCCAGTGGAGTGGAGAAGTCAGGGGAAATCCAGGCCTTGTTCATTTTTATAAGTGTCAACCTATCAGCATTTTCGGTGGAAAGGCGGATACGCTTATCTGTTATGATGCCACCAGCAGCACTAAATACCCGCTCAGACAGAACGCTGGCGGCAGGGCAGGCCAGCACCTCCAAGGCGTAGAGTGCCAGTTCATACCACGTGTCCAGCTTGGACACCCAGTAGTTGTAAGGCACAGAGGGATCATTGAGGACGCTGACACGGTCTGCTACGTACTCCTTCACCATCTTCCAAAACTTTTCCCTCCTTGTGACACTAGGCTGCGCATCAGGGTGAGGGTGCTGGCGGGGTGTCATGAAGGTGTCCCACGCCTTGGAGAGTGTTGCCCTGCCTTTGTCGGAACTGCTGTGTGCTCCCCTTTTCTCCCCTTCTCGGTTGGCCAAGGTAGCACGTACTCTGCCGCCAGCGTTGTCAGATGGAAAATTTTGGAGCAATTTTTCAACAAGAACCTTCTGGTATTGCACCATTTTGCTTGTCCTCTCCACCGGAGGAATGAGAGATGAGAAATTCTCTTTGTAGCGGGGGTCCAGAAGGGTGAACACCCAGTAATCCGTGTTGTCTAAAATGCGTATAACGCGTGGGTCACGGGAAAGGCAGCCTAACATAAAGTCAGCCATGTGTGCCAGAGTACCAACAGGCAAGATTTCGCTGTCCTCACCAGGAGGATGACTCTCAATCTCCTCATCCTCTTCCTCCTCTTCTGCCCACCCACGCTGAAGAGATGGAACTAAAGTTCCATGGCTACCCTCTGTAGCGGAGGCAACCGTGTCTTCCTCCTCCTCCTCCTCCTCCTCCTCCGCCTCCTCCAATTGTCGCTGAGAAGACGAAGTGAGGGTGCTCTGGCTATCACCTTGTGTAAGCTCTTCCTCCCCCATTTCCACCTCTTCCACATGCAAAGCGTCGGTTTTAATTGTGAGCAGCGAGCGTTTCAGTAGACACAGAAGTGGGATGGTTACACTGATAATAGCGTTATCGCCGCTCACCATCTGTGTCGATTCCTCAAAATTGCGTAAAACCTCACAGAGGTCTGACATCCATTCCCACTCCTCACTTCTGATTAGAGGAAGTTGAACGGAGAGGCGACAACCGTGTAACAGCTGGTACTCCACTACTGCCCTCTGCTGCTCACAAAGCCGGGCCAACATGTGGAAGGTGGAGTTCCAGCGCGTGCTCACGTCACACAGCAGCCGGTGAGCTGGCAATTGTAAGCGGTGCTGCAGCTTCAACAGGCCGGCTGAAGCTGTAGATGACTTACGGAAATGTGCACACACGCGGCGCACCTTGGTCAAGAGATCATGCAAATTGGGGTAGGTTTTTAGAAATCGCTGAACCACTAAATTAAATACATGCGCTAGGCATGGTACGTGTGTGAGCTTGCCGAGCTCCAAAGCCGCCACCAAGTTACGCCCATTATCACACACAACCATGCCTGGTTGCAGGTTGAGTGGCGAGAGCCACTGCTCGGTCTGGTGACTAATCCCCTGCAACAGCTCTGAGGCCGTGTGCTGTTTGTCCCCAAGGCAGATCAGCTTCAGCACGGCCTGTTGACGCTTCCCCACTGCAGTGCTACACTGCTTCCAGCTACCGGCTGATGGGTGAGTGGCGCTGCGCGCAGAGAATTCGGAGGTGGAAACGGAGGAGGAGGAGCCAATAACGTAGGTGCTGGCGGAAACCCTGATGGAGGTAGGGCCCGCAATCCTCGGCGTGGGTAGCACCTGTGCCATCCCAGGGTCCGAGTCGCTCCCAGCCTCCACGACATTCACCCAGTGTGCCGTCAGGGAAATGTAGCGTCCCTGGCCACAAGCACTTGTCCATGTGTCAGTCGTTAAGTGGACCTTCCCAGTAACTGCGTTGGTCAGGGCACGGGTGATGTTACGGGACACATGGTGGTGTAAGGCGGGGACGGCACACCGGGAAAAGTAGTGGCGGCTGGGGACTGCGTACCGAGGGACAGCTGCTGCCATCAGGCTGCGGAAGGACTCAGTGTCCACAAGCCTAAATGGCAGCATTTCGATGGCCAGTAATTTGGAAAGGTGTGAGGTTAGTGCTATGGCCTGTGGGTGGGTGGCTGGGTATTTTCGCTTGCGCTCAAATGCCTGGGGTAACGACATTTGGACGCTGCGCTGGGACAGGGAAGTGGATGTGGTCGCTGATGGTGCTTCAGATGGTACAGGTGCAGGGCGGGAGGTATGCGGGCCTGCGCCTTCGACAGGCGATTGGCCGGCACCGAAAACAGGGGAAGAGGAGGCAGTGGTGTGGCCTGCAGACACAGATTGGCGATCCGGTCGTTCCTCCCACTTATTACGGTGCTTGGATGCCATGTGTCGGATCATGCTGGTGGTGGTGAGGTTGCTAGTGTTCATGCCTCGGCTCATTCTGGTGTGGCACAGGTTGCAAACTACAATTCTTTTGTCGTCCGCACTTTCCTTAAAAAAACGCCATACCGCGGAACACCTAGCCCTTGGCAAGGGAGATTTACGCAAGGGGGTGCTCCGTGGAACATTTGCGGGCCGGTTTGGTGCGGTCCGCCTTCTTTCTTTAGCCACACCACTGCCTCTTCCAGCCTGTTGCGGTGCTGCAGATGGCTCACCCTCAGGACTGCTGTCATCGCTCGGCTCTCCACCTTCCCAGGTGGGGTCACTCACCTCATCGTCCACCAAGTCCTCCTCCACTTCCTCACTCTGATCATCCTCCTCATTTCTTGATCCCACCACATACTCAGTCATTGACAACTGTGTATCATCCTCCTCATCAAGGTCTTGAGACAGTAATTGTGGTTGATTTGATGGCAACTGTGTCTCATCATCATCATCATCCACTTCCTTTGACCTTAAATGCCGTTCCCCTCTGTCATCTTCTTGTGATTGGGTACCCTCTAGAGGTTGTGAATCAGGGCACAAGATCTCATGTTCCTCTGCAAGCGTGCTTGGAGAGAGGTTCAAATGAAGGATTGGTGATGAGACGAGCTCCTCACTATATCCCAGTGTGGGATCACTTCTTTGGCCAGACCCTCTATGGTGGGAGGAAGGATGATCAGGGTGAGGATTATGTTGACCAGACTCTTGGCTACTGAGAGTGGACTTGGTGAAAGACAGGGTGGTGCTTAACCGACTGGAAGCAGTATCAGCTGAAATCCAACCGACCACCTGTTCGCACTGGTCTGACCTCGAGAGTGATGTCCTGCGACGCCCTGTAAACTGAGACATGAAGCTAGGTATGGTGGATGTCTTTCTTTCTTGTGCTCTGGCACCAGGCACAGTTTCTACGCGTCCTGACCCGCGCCCTGAACTATCAGGATCACGTCCACTTCCCCGTCCCTTTTTACCCGCCTTCTTCATATTACACGGAATATGTGCCGCTAATCTGCGGCTAGGCACACTAAACAGAATGTGCCGCTAATCTGCGGCTAGGCACAGTGAACGGAATATGTGACGTTTATTTTTGAAATTTGCACACTAAACAGAATGTGAAAATAATCTGCGGCTAGGCACACTAGACAGAATGTGCCGCTAATCTGCGGCTAGGCACAGTGAACGGAATATGTGACGTTTATTTTTTAAACTTTGCACACTAAACAATATGTGCCGCTAATCTGCGGCTAGGCACAGTGAACGGAATATGTGATGTTTATTTTTTAAACTTTGCACACTAAACAATATGTGCCGCTAATCTGCGTCTAGGCACACTAAACAGAATGTGCCGCTAATCTGCGGCTAGGCACAGTGAACAGAATATGTGACGTTTATTTTTTAAACTTTGCACACTAAACAATATGTGCCGCTAATCTGCGTCTAGGCACACTAAACAGAATGTGCCGCTAATCTGCGGCTAGGCACAGTGAACGGAATATGTGACATTTATTTTTTAAATTTGTGCCCCCCCAAACAAAATATAACTGCTGCCCCCACACACAACAGTCCTAAAAAGGACTTTTGGGTCTTTAAAGAGTTCAAAAACACTTTTCTTCTCCCTACACTGACTTTCCCTTCCTATCCTCATCTCTCCCTGGCTAAGACTGAGCCGAACTCGCTGGTCAGGTGCTATACAGCACCCGATCACGGGTTCTGGCCAGCCAATCAGTGTAATGCCAGCAGCCAACATGGCTGCTGGCATTACACTGATGTCAGAGCCTCCCCGCACGTTTATTGGCTGCGCAGCAGCCGCGAAACGTGAGGGGAGGAGACCCGAACATGGCGGGCGAGGACATGCGGTACTCGTACGAGTACCGCCATGTGCCGAGCAGAGCGATGCTCGAGCCGAACCGAGCTTCGGCCGAGCATGCTCGCTCATCACTAGTGTTTTATTCAAAAATGATTTCAGTTCAAACTTTAATTTTTTAGGTGCAATATCACAATGGTCTGAAATGTTAGAGTTGCATTGTTGCTATACTATCCCATGAACAGCTCTGGTTAGTTTAACATAAACCGTCATAGGATGATGTAGCAACAACGTCATTGTAACATTTCATGCCATTGAGATATTTCACCCAAAAAATTTAAAGTTTGAGCTGAAATAATTTTTTAATAAAACACCTCTCAGCTTTGGGAGTACTCTTGTTTTACTCAGGAGGATAAACCCTACAACATATATTTTTTGCATATTAAAGGGATAGTAATACTTCGTTTTAACTTTATTTTATTTTGTAGGCATTAAAAAAACATGAAGAATGATATATGTCTTATCCCTCAAACCTTTATGATTTATGAGATATTCACAAGCAAAGTTCCCCTCCCGCCCCTTTTACCTAGTGTAAGCCATCTCTTCTCAGATGTGAGTCTGGTCGTATGACAGTACAGATAACAGAAGGGGACAATTTTCTTTGTATGAAAACAATGAAAGCCCTGCCCCCCTTGACAAGTTTTTCAGGTTTTTCCCTTATCTTAATTGAAGATTGTCCCTCTCTGCAGTCTACCTGGGCACCTCCCTTCTGATCTGGTTGAACAGGGGGGGGATACTTTGTTTGTGAATATCTCTTAAACCATAAAGGTTTCAGAGATAAGACTTATATCATTCTTCATGTTTTTTTAATGCCTACAAAATAAAATAAAGTTAAAACGAAGTATTACTATCCCTTTAAGTGTTACTATGCCTTTTAGAGGGGGTCTTTATCTCCTTGAACACTGCAGACACATTGTTTGCAAATTTTGGGTATTTTGCAGACACAGTCTGGGAGCAATCTGAATAATTAGTGTGCGGATCATATGATGAGTCTCGCCTCGGATTTAAGGTCGGCAGAAGTGATCCGGGCTTCTCAACCTCTCCCTCTTTACTCAATAAACCTTCAAGGCTCCCTCTCTGCCCGCAATTATCTTGACAAGTACATAATGCTCCGAGCCACTTTCTGCAGCTTTTAATACAATTTTCCCATCAAATCATATCGCCGTAACCTCCACATTCTTTTTCTATATCCTCAGTCTTGTGAAAGTAACGCTAGTAATTATAACTTTAGAAAACTTCCAGAAAGGACGCTGTGTCCTCCAAACCACATCTCATTGTTTTATCAGCATCTATGCCACTAAGAGTTTTAGAGACTCAGTTAAAGGGATAGTAGTGTCAGAAACAAAATATTAACTAGATGGTAGATGCAATTAAAAGAAAGTACTTGCACTTATTCGTATCTCTCAAACTATTATGGTTTGAGAGATATAGGAAAATAAAGTTCTCTGCTCCTTTCCCTTTGTCATAGTCTGTATAGCTGACTGTTAGGGACCAGGAACCAGACAAGACACAAAAAGACAAAATGCAATACACCTTTATTAGTGTAACAAAAACAAAAGCATGAGCCAAGAGCATAAACCATAAGACACGCCAGGGTCAGGAATCAAGACAGGTATTCAGCCGAGCTGGAGTCAGTAAACCAGAAGTCTGGGATGTCAGGAACTGTTACAGATTACCTTGGTTCCAGTGCCGCAGCTTCAGACGACGCTCGAAATGACGATTTGGCGTCAGTGGCCGTCCATACCGCAGGGATGTCACTGGAATGATGCATGGTTGGACGCATCAAAGCTAGATGCGTCATCTGCAGGAGCGAGGCTTCAAGCATGTAGCAGGCCTCTGTTTTATGTGTTTGCTTCCTGTAGTCTCCTCCTACCTACTTCCTCCCTCTGAGCTGCTCCTCCTACATACTTCCTGAGGAGGGGTTTAAAGGGCAGACTGAGTCCTTACTCAGTTGCCCTTGCGTTGTTGTACAATACAGTTCTGTTTCCCCTGGGCTCTGTGTATAACCTGACTAATTTGACCATCCATTCTGGTGCTGACCTGTGGCTCTTTCTGACTACTCTTTTGCCTGCTCCCATTGCGCAGTGGACACCCAATCTGGTGCAGACCTGTGGCTCTGGCTGACTACCTGAACTGTGTATGACCCAGCCTGTCTGTCCATCCATTCTGGTGTTGACATGTGGCTCTGTCTGCCCATTCTCCTTGTGCATTCCGATTTGGCTTAGACATACTTTCTGGTGCAAACCTGTGGCTCTGGCTGATTACCCGCTCCGTGTATGACCTGACTTGTCTGACTACCCACTCTGGTATTGACCTGGGGCTCTGTTCACTGCACATCCAGCATACCAATACTTCAGTGGATATACTATTTGGTGCAAACCTGTGGCTCTGGCTGACTACCCTCTCTTTGTATGACCCGGCTTGTCTGACTATCCTTTCTGGTGCTGACTAGGGGGCTTTGTCTGGTTTCTCTGTGTGTTGGTCCCCATTCCACAGACACCCATCCTTGTGGGGACCTGGGGCTCTATCTGACTCCTAGCTTACTGACTGCAGGCAGGAGTCAGTAGTCTTCTTGGTTACGTAGATATTGGATACTTCTCTCCTAGACTGACTGCAGGCTGAGTCAGTGCTAGTCCTTTAGGCGTTCCGAATTAACTCGAGGCTCCAGTGGGCTGAGGCCTAGTCTCGGACAGTGTGGTGGATCTATTGGTGGACTGCTGTTTCTGATACAGTGCTTGCCTCTTTGATCACCCTCAGTGTGTTTTCTGTTTACGTGCATTACTGTGATTTTTTTAATAAAAGATTGTTTTACTTTACCGTACTGACTCCTGGTTTATTCCTGAGAATCATTAAAGGAACAAGCCGAGGGTTAGAAGAACAGAAGTCAGCGAAGTCTGAAACAAGCCAAGTGCTCTGGAACACAGCAAACAGAAACACAGGAAAATACACAGCAGCAACAGGTCAGAAAATAGACACAAGAACAATGAGGAAGTGAGCCAAGCTGCTATAAATACCCTGAGAGGGTTGGCTGATAACAGTCAGGTGAGTAATCAGAGAGATCATCTGAGACAGAGAGAGCCAAAATGTCAGAAGACAGCAGCAGTGGATAGCAGAACACTAGATTTGCTCAGACAGCAGAATCAATAGGCAGAATGGGAGCAGCTCAGCAAAACCTTGACAGTACCCCTCTCCAACGACTTTCCCCCCGTGGGGCAGGACCAGGTTTATGGGGAAAGCGTGCATGGAAAGCAGGGACGTGCACAGACATTTTGGGGGGTAGGGGCTCAAATGAAAAAAGGGCACTTCTCATAATTATTTATTTTATTTTTTTTTTTTTAAAAGGGCACGAGGGTACTTCGGACAAAAAGGGCAGGTGCTCAAGCTCTCCTTGGTGTCTATGTGTGCACGTGCCTGATGGAAAGCACGGAAGAGGGCGGGTGCATGCACATCTACAGCTGGAACCCATGAGCGCTCTTCTGGACCTTAACCCTTCCAATGGACCAAATATTGAAGGCTCCCTCAGAACCTACGAGAGTCAACTATGGATCGGACCTTGTACTCCTCATGGCTGTCAATGGGCACTGAATGAGGTTGAGGAGTGACCATAGTGAAACGATTACATACCAGAGGTTTCAGCAGCGAGACATGGAACACATTGTGTATCCGCATATTGGGAGGAAGGTCTAGAGCATTAGCCAAAGGGTTCACACGTAGGAGGATACGGAAAGGCACTTCAAAATGGGGAGACAGTTTCTGAGAGGGCACTCGGAGGTGAAGATTTCTGGAGGACAACTATAACCTCTACCCGACCTGGTAGGAGGGTGCGGGTAGGCGTTTACGATTAGCCTGGAGCTCCTGGGATTGTTGTGAGCATCACAATGACTCTTGAACCTGCACCCATGTGGAACGAATTTGCTGGAGATGTTCCTCCAATGCCGGGATCCCCTGGGGAGCGAACAAATCTGGAATCATGGAAGGTTGATACCCATAATTCACCATGAAAGGGGAGAGAAGGTAGAAGCCGAAACAGCACTGTTATGCGCAAACTCCGTCCAAGGTAGCAGGTCCAACCAATTGTTCTGATGGTCAGAGATGTAACACCGCAGGAATTGCTCCAAGGCCTGATTAGCCCTTTCCGATTGCAGGTGATAGTCCGAGGAGAAGGAGGGTTGGATACCTAGTTGCACACAGTGGAATAGGGTAGGCGTTCTTAACTGTGACATGACTGAGCCCCCTGTTGTCAATACAGGGTCTCAGTTCACCACTCTTTTTCTTCACGAAAGAAGAATCCGGCCCCAGCGGGAGAGGAGGGCTTGTGGATGAACCCCCGGGACAGCACATCCGCAACATACTCCTCCATGGCCTTATTCTCCGTGAACTCGAGGAGGTATGGCACCCGGTTGTAGTTCAATGGTACAATTGTATGGGCGGTGAGGAGGGAGCTCACCAGCCCGGCCCTTATCAAATACATCACGGAACTCTTGGTACTCTTCAGGCAGCAAAGAGACCGAGGATGTGGTTAGCACCCTCCCTACTTTTACTTGGCATGTCTTGGAACAGTTGGGTGACCATGCCATGACCTCAGCCCTTGCCCAATCGATCAAGGGATTGTGTTTGCACAACCATGGAAAACCCAGGATCACAGGATAGTAAGGAGAGTGGATCACCTGGAATTGTAAGGTTTCATGATGGAGAGCCCCTACAGCCATAGACAAAGGGATGGTTTAGTGGGTGACCTGCGGGTGCTGTAGGGGTCTACCATCAATCGCCTCAAGGGCAAGTGGAGTGGTACGGAGCTGCAAAGGAATGGAGTGTTTCTGGACAAAATCACTGTCAACAAAGAGGCCTGCTGCATTGGAGTCAATAAGTGCTTCTGTAATAATGGAACTTTTGCCCCAAGAAAGTCCAGCGGAGACTAATGGTTTATCAGTATGAATATCCGGGGATGCTGAGATGCCACCTAAGGTCTGTCCCCGATAAGACCTTAGGTGCAGTCGTCCCTGACGTGTAAGACAATTTCGCAGTAGATGCACTGCCTTACCACAGTAAAGGCACAGACCCTCCCTCCTCCTCAAGGCCTTTTCTGCAAATGAAATGCGAGTGAACCCAATCTGCATGAGCTCCACATCACCTGAGATTTTGAGACTAGGAGGTGCGGGAGGAGAGGGACGTACGGCTGAGGATGAAAGGCTCGGAGTTAAACGGATGGGATGCCTCCACAGGTGCTCCCTAAGGGAAGATCTCTCATGGATTCGGGAGTCAATCAGAATACAATATGAGACCAGTTCCTCTAAATCACTGGAAAGGTCCCGGACTGCAATCTCATCTTTAACCGTATCTGAAAACCCATTAGAGAAAGCAGCCACGAGAGCCTCATTATTCCAACCAACCTCGGCTGCCAGGGTACGAAATTCTATGGCATAATCGGAAACAGTCCTAGTATTCTGCTGGATGGACATTAGGTGCTTGGCAGCCAAGGTGGAGTGGCCCGGTATCAAATACCCTTTTAAAGGATGCCACAAACTAAGGGTAATTGTATACAATGGGTTTCTGCATCTCCCAAAGGGGAGTGACCCAAGCTGAAACCTCTGGTATGTAATCGTTTCACTACATCACACTCCTTTACCATTGACTGATCAAAGAATCCGGGTCCGGAGTGAGCTGATCTTATCTCCTTTCTATTCTAAACAATGCAATGTGTATTTGTATAAAAGACAGATGTTTTCATATTTATCTGTATAACATGCCTGAGGAAGAGACTTCAGAGGTCTAGAAAGCTTGCATCCTAAATCTGCTTAGTTAGCCAATAAAGGTATCAACTTGACAATATTTGCCTCCTGTATTTCTGAGCCTTACATGGTGCCAACTCTAATTTTTTATTAATTTGCAACCTCATATAAGGGTGACATTTAACATCAGCATGCTAGGAGAACTTTGCAGTACACAGCTACTGAGTAGTTTTACATTAGTCTGGTTATTAACATGACTGCAGATTTGCAGTATCACCACACGCCAACATCATATACTAATAACCAATGTGTGTTCTCCCCTCCTATACTTAATTATTAGTGCATATGGAAATGTGTATCTTATTGTCCATGGAGAAATGCTCTCATCATATTGCCAAAAAAAACAAATCCAAAGTTTAGAAAATCTCCCCAGATCTGCCCAAATAAATGTTTTCTTTAAATTACAAAGCCACAGCGCAGAACCTACTGTTCCATCAGATGGAGAGACAAAGTAACCTTTATCACAGAGTTGTGAAAATGCTCCAGAAAATCACCAGGGGGGATTATGAATTAAAACCTGATAAAGAGGTGATAAAGCAAAGATGACTTCTCCAATGATATCACTTCTCCAGTTCCTATGTTATTATACAGAGCCTATGTAATAAGATCTCCAAAGCAGGAGAAGTCTTGGTGCATTGGCTCCACAGAATAACATAGGAATTGTAGAGTGTTATCCCTGGAGAAGTTATCTTCACTTTATCATCACTTTATCACTGCTTAGTGAATCTTACCCCAGATCTGCCAAAATAAAGTTTATCTTTTTTAATTACAAAACTGCTGTGCATAATTGTTCCAACAATAGTGTTTCTGAACAACTGCAGGAAAGATTAAAGGGATAGTAATGTCAGAAAAAAAAAAATTAACTATATGGTGGATACAATTAAAAATTAAAAAAGAGTACTTGCACTTATTCCCATCTCTCAAACCGTTACGGTTTGAGAGATATAGGAAAATAAAGTTCTCTGGTCCCTCCCCTTTCTGCTGGACGAGCTGTAAAGCTGTCAGAAGCAGATTCTGGTCGCTTGACCAGACGTGGCTCTTCAGCAGCACCGATATAACAATATGTAAAGATAAATACTTCATCAGAATGGTCTACAATGTGTGCTTGCAAACCAGGCACATGTTATAGACCGTTCCTCTGAAGTATTTATTTTTAGGTATCGTTATGTCGGCACTGCTGAAAAGCCGCCGTCTGGTCCAGGAACCAGGATCTCATACCGTCAGTGTCTGTGGCACACTGCAGTGCTACTCATTGGAGACCGGGACTGACAGAGCAGGCATGCAGACAAGATGTCTGCGCTGTAGCCTGGGTTCTGGTCTCCAAACAGCTTTCTTTAGAATCTGCAATTTTTTAACCCTTTGGATGCCATTTGCAGTTTCTGGAGAAGTTCTTCCTGTTATCTGTTCTTGTGGCCAGTATCTCTAATATGGCCTTGGCCACAGCAAGGACCCTCCAGTAACTGCCTCCGCTCCCTAGCTATGCACCCCAATCCTCGTTCTCTAGCCACTGAGTTGCCCATCTCCCTCATCAATCCTTTGAACTTTGATGGACAGAGAAGTGTAATGTGTATGAGAAATAGCAATAGATAATTAGCTAAAATAAATAATTTTATTCCAATAAAACAACAATAAAGATATAGTGAGAAAGATATCCAAAATAAGAAGAAAGAATGTCCCAATGGTGACAATGACAATCACTAAGTGTATATATAATAAATAAGAACAATATACTCCAGATAGGGGGAATATAGCTATCCTTCAAAAGAACAAAACCAATATAGAAAATAAAATTATAGCTCAAGTATGGATGTACTTATACTTAGAGTCAAATAAGAGTCAACATAACAACATCAGTATAAGAGTAAGCTTCACAGTTCACATTATTAGGGCAAGATGGTCAGAAAGTGGCGCTAACTGAAATTGCCTGTTTTCAGAATAAAAAAATTTCTTACACCATGATCCGTCAATTCTCAGACATGTTTCCGTCATTTTTTGCATCCAATTCCGCCATCTCCGTCAAAGGGAAAAAGCCGTCTTAAAAGTGGGTGTGGTTTAATCTACCGTCATAATGTAAGGTATTTTCAGAAAAAAATATTCCTTTTAACGTCATTTTTTTGTCTGATTAACGTCATTTTTTCCCGACATAATAAAAATGGTCTAAACTTGGAGAAGAAAAATTTGCTTCTTTGAAAATTTCCATGTTGATCTGCATCGGGTGATGAATCAATCTCCAACGCATTTTGGAGCTGCGTTTGCAAGTCCATCAAGTCCAACCTTTGCCTGACCTCCTTTGTTTATATAACAGAAGGCAAACAAGAATCCAGGTTCAAATTATGCCTCAAGTGGGTAATCCTGACTCAATTATGTGTCCCTGAACCAACAGCTTGTCCGCACTGAAACCAATAATTATAATTCTCTGTATTGCTTTTAACTTTAAAAAAGAAAAAAACTGTTCAATACTATATTCTCATCTTTTGTATCAATACAGAGACTGAAGTTTGACATTCCTATCTATCTCTGCCCATTCCCCACAAATGTCTTCTGTGCACCCACCAAATAAAATTCCTGTCTTGATCGATCTATCTATCTATCTATCTATCTATCTATCTATCTATCTATCTATCTATCTCATATCTATCTATCTATCTATCTATCTATCTATCTATCTATCTATCTATCTCATATCTATCTGTCTCATATCTATCTATCTATCTATCTATCTATCTATCTATCTCAAATCTATCTGTCTCATATCTATCTATCTATCTCATATCTATCTATCTGTCTATCTATCTATCTATCTATCTATCTATCTATCTATCTATCTATCTATGTCTGTTTATCTTATTATCTATCTAAACTTAGTCATGTTACTCACTTTTAATTGTGTTTGTTTTCTAAGTTGCTGCTAGCACCCCCAGTCAAACTTGGATACACACACACACACATTTTCACGTCTGCTTTTTTGATATATATGCAATATAGTTAAAAATAATTGAATTGCAGCTTAATTATAGATGTAGATGTACTGTTATCAAAGCCTCCCACGCACATTTTATGGGATGATTATGGCATGAAATATTGAATTTCATATCTGTTCTCAATTAGATCCGGTGACATATTACATTCCACGCTTCCTGTATATTTTTAGTTTCTTCTCATTTAGAGCATTATAAATTACAATCTGTATCTCTGGGCCCTTCACTCGTCCAAAGAGAAAAGCAGAGATGGAGAAACGAGAAAAAAAATCGCCTGCATTTTTATATAACGGAAGCTATTTCCCTAGACTAGGCAAAATAATATTTTTAAATGTCTGCATCCATGTTGCTCTTGAGCTATAAAAATGGTGACAGATAAAAAATAATGCTTTAGGAATCTGTTCTGCAGGGCCGATTGGCAAAGAGTGATACAGAGCTCTGCGGGGATAAATGTGAATTAGCACGAAACCCAGTGGGAGATGAGAATTCGTGAACTGTGGAATTCTTATTGCAGGGTAATAACGCAGTGGATTCTAACAATCTAAACAGAATTTTCCAGATTGTTCTGATAACTGAGCCAAATAAACCGTGGTCTCATGTATCCGGCCTTGCAATGGGAGAGTGAAATCTATGCTGAAGGTGTGTATGAGTCTAAGACTTTCAGGGCCTGGTGCAGAGAGATAAAGATGAGCAGTTCTGGAATAGATGAGAGTTGGTACCGTGTTAGCCGTAGAAATACAGGAGGCAAATATAGTTTTTGATACCTTTTATTGGCTAACTAAGCAGATTTAAATGCAAGCTTTCAAGACCTTAGGTCTCTTCCTCAGGCATGTTATACAGATAAATATTTTCATGGAAATCAGATAACAAACAATGCAATGTGTACTTATATTTAAAGGGGAACTATCACCCCGCAATAACTTAAGGTTCACTTATTGCTCACCTGGCGACTAGCTGCTTAGTAGTGCTAGCTGCCAGAAATATTACCCGGTTCTTCAGATATCGGCGTTTTCACCGATGGTGACAGGAGCAGGAAGCACGGACGTCTCTTCACAGTGACGTGCTTCCTGCTCCTGTCACCATCGGTGAAAACGCCGATATCTGAAGAACCGGGTAATATTTCTGGTGACTAGCGCTACTAAGCAGCTAGTCGCCAGGTGAGCAATAAGTGAACCTTAAGTTATTGCGGGGTGATAGTTCCCCTTTAAGAGATATGTTTTCATATTTATCTGTATAACATGCCTGAGGAAGAAACCTGAGGTATTGAAAGCTTGCATCTTAAATCTGCTTAGTTAGCCAATAAAGGCATCAACAACTATATTTGCCTCCAGTTCTGGAATAAACATACTGCACCACTGGCAGAGGAGTAACTAGTGATTGCTCCAGTGCAAACATGTTTTTTTGTCCCCAACAGGGGAGGGCTGGCCTGGGGGCAGTTGGCAGGTCATATACCTGTGCTAGGGGACCACTGCCTCACTCAATCTCCCACTTGCTGTTGTAAATAGAGCTACACTAGTGATACCACAGAGCTTACAATTGAAATGGACCTGCACAAATGATACACATGTAGCATAGCTCATTTCCCTTATAAGCTCTATGGTATCACTGCTGTACACCCATTTCACTTATAAGCTATGTGGTATCAGTTGCCTTACTTCATTAATGCTAGTTTTAAAATTAACAAAAGGTAGTGGAGTGGGACAGTGGGCTGGAACGATAGTAGAAATGGGCTACTCTATTGTATTTGCCCCCCAGGCCAGAGGTTTCCAGCCCTCTCCTGGTCCCCAAATATAAAATGATTCTCCTTGAGACATAATTAAAGCCTACGGAGTCCTATGGCCAATGGGTCTCCTTGGATGCTGGGTAGGGTTGCCACCTTATGACCAGGACAATCCGGGTTTTGCCTCATATGTCCTATATTTTTCCAACACTGACTGGGATTCAGAGGTTCTGAAACCTGAACAGATTTGGTTTTAAGGTCTTGTGGTTCCATTGGTTAGAGCACACATCTGTCATGAAAGCACCCATTCTGATTGGCTGGTTGTGCAGCTTCTGCTAATTTTAACCCTTTCAATGCTGTACAGCTCCCTCAATGTATTACAGGTGCCCTGTGATCATGCCATAGTTTAACTCCTCAAACGCTTGTAAGGTCTCAACTTCTTTGTAAAACATTGGAGACCTCGCTAGCATTCAAGGGCTTAAAAATCCCTATTTAATCCAATGGGAATCTAAGAATGTTTTTATCCCTACCTGTACCATAGGCAAGACATTAAGATTCCAAATATTTCCAGCAATGTAAATGAGGCTTTTAAACTCCTGAATGCTAGTGATTCCTCCAGTGCAACACAAAGCAATGTGCTGGAAACCTCTGTAGCATTTAAAGGTTTAAAAGCCAGCTTAAATCTATTAAAAATGTTATGTTATTCCTCCCCTCTGGTGCTGTTGGATCTGGGGATTTTATATATAAACACAAGGTTGGTGACAGATGGCGCCCCCTAGATCAACATATGCCTGAATACAAATAAACAACAGAATGGACTAAATGCTGCCTTCCTTTGGTTCAATCAGTGTGTAGAGCCAAAAAAACACTAAAGAAAATACAAATCTCTAAAGGAAAGCACAAGTCCTTCTACGTAATCAAATATACAGATTTATTCTTACAATAAAAACATAGAGACTAAAATATAATATTAAAAATTCCCCTGTGTAAATTAATCTATAAGATATAGTACATATAATATATGTACTCAGAACACAATTCCTGGAAATAGGTGTACTGAGATGTCAACAGTATTAAGATCTTGTGTAATTCTGTGAAATGTTAATATATATCCATGAGGTAGACAGTGGCAAAATCTTGAAGTGATATACTCACACCTTCAGAGGTGGATAAAATCCTTAACTCCTCTTCCGTCCTTAATAATGAACTGCGGCTGTTTACCGATGTGCATGCGCCTACACTTCTGCTGGCAGAGGGGTATAGAGAGGTAATGGCGTCTTGTAATGATATACTCACTCCATTAATGGTGGATCAATTCCTTTGCTCCTCTCCCGTCTTTAGTAATAAGGTGCGGCTATTTGCAAATGTGTATCCGCCAGTACTTCCGCATGCAGAGGAGTATGGGGAGACAACGCCGTCTTGCAACAAAATATCCTCTTATTTCAATCGGGCTAGTTTGAGAATGGCCACCATCACCTAATAGAAATCTCACCAGGCAAAGTGCACAGCAATCGCCATTCTTTATATCAATGTTGATGCACCCTCCAGGCACTTTTACGGTTCGCAAATAAAACAAGGAGTCAGACGGTATAGTTAATTCACCTTTATTAGAAATAATAATAATAATGAAAAGCAAATGAGAAAACAGGCAGAGGATGACTGAGAGACTAAAGACTCTATCAGAAATAGGAGCCTGCCAATGGTCAACCTCAGCTGCTGGAGACTAGGCCGAAGCCAACTGGAGTCTCACGGGATATGAGGAGCACTGCACGGAACCTACAGCCTCCTGTCAGGAGTAACAAGGGAGACTACTGACTCATGCCTGCAGTCAGTAAAGTCGGGGTCTGACAGAGCCCCAGATCGGCACCAAGATGGATGTCTGTAGGGAATGGAGCCACCAAGCAGAGAGAACAGACAGAGCCACAGGTCAGCACCAGCTAGGATAGTCATACAAGGCCAGTTTCATACACAGAGGGGGTAGTCAGCCAAAGCCACAGCACAGGTCTGGACCAGATAAGATGTCCACTGGAAGTAGGCAACACTGGGAGGATAGTTGGACAGAGCCCCAGGTCAGCACCAGAATGGGTTAGTCAGACAAGCCAGGGTCATACACAGAGAGGGTAGTCAGCCAGAGCCACAGGTCTGCACCATACAGGATGTCTCAGACAAGAAGGAGCACAGAGGCAGAATGGTCAGACAGAGCCATATGTCAGCAGTGGAATGGATAGTCAGACAAGCCAGGTCATATACAGAATACAGGAGTGACAGGAATAATGACTGCACTGAACAGAAAAGTAAGGTAACTGAGAGAGGAACCAGTTACCCTTAAAAAGGCAGCCAGGAAGTAGATAGGTGGAGTATAAGACAGGACCCTGAACCATTCAGCAACCTTGCTCCCAAAAGTGACGCATGGGATAGCGATGCGTCACTCTCCGAACCTTCCCCTCATCATTCTGGCAACCACGCTCCCGAAAGTGATGCATGAAGCCGGTATGCGTCAACCCTCAGACCCATCACCGCGTCATCTAGGGGAGAGTGTCCGCTTTGCGCGAGGGCATGGACGGCCACTGAAGGCGCCCAGCGCACCCAGGCCCAGTCCCAGAAATGATGCCCGGGATGATGCAGCAGCGACATTTATGACCATACACTACCTGCTTCAACACACAAGGCATTGTTGGATATAAGGTAACTGTGACAGACACTTCATATAAATAGCGTGATGTTTAGAGGAATTAGTTGTCAGCCGACTCCTGTTAAAGGTGAAGAGTCTTGTGCACTAAATCAATTATATGGATCGAACTGCAACAACTATGATTCTGCTAATAAGATATGGATTCAAAGTAACATTTGGGTGACTCTGATAAACTCCTAAACATTTTGTATCACAGGGACACTTATTCAGGCATGAGCCAATAGACTATTGTTAGGTGAGGTCTAACTAGAGATCTGTAGACTGGCATGACCACTTCCCTTTTTCTGCTACTAATACCCCTAGATATACAACCCAGCACCCTGCTTGCCTTCCCCACCACTTTATTACATTTCCTGCCTTTAAGTCATTAGAAATAATTACTCCCAAATCCATTTTCTCTGTTGTCTCTGACAGCACAGTACCCTTACTAGTATATTTTTCCTTTGGACTTTTATGACCCAAGTGCATTATTTTACATTTATCAACATTAAACTGCATCTGCCACACTCTTGTCCATTCTTCTAATTTACCTAAATCATTTGTCATTTGGCTTATTCCCCCTGGAATGTCTACCCTATTGCAGATCTTGGTATCATCTGTAAAAAGGCATACCTTTCCTTGAAGACCTTTTACAGTATCACTAATAAAAATATTAAAAAGAACGGGCCCCAGTACAGATCCCTGAGGTACTCCACTAGTAACACTCATTTCATCCGAATATTCTCCATTGACTACCACCCTCTGTCTCCTGTCACTCAGCCATAGCCTTATCCATTTAACTATTTTTACATCCAGACCCAAACACTGCAGTTTATTAATGTGTCTTCTGTGAGGGACAGTGTGAAATGCTTTACTGAAATCTAGATAAGGTATATCTACTGCTCCCCCTTGGTCTATTATTTTAGTTACCCAGTCAAAAAATCTATGAGGTTAGTTTCACAAGATCTCTCTGCTGTAAACCCATGCTGTTTGGTATCTTGCAAGCCATTCAAATTCAGATATTCAACAATTCTTTCCTTTAGCATAGTCTCCATTAATTTTACCACTACTGATGTAAGACTTACTGTTCTGTAGTTACCAGACTCTTCCCTGCTACCTTTTTTGTGAAGCGGTACTACATTTGCTAACTTCCAATCTTCTGGAACTATTCCTGTCGCTAGTGACTGATTGAATAATTCTGTTAAAGGTTTTACCAGAACACACTTATTTTAATAACTTTGAGTGTATCCCATCTGGTCCCATTGATTTATCTGTTTATACCTTAGAAAGTTGAAGTAGAACTTCTTCCTCTGTAAACATGCATGTTTCCCATGTCTTCCCATTTTGTTTTTCTGACAGAGGTCCCTTCCCCTCATCTTCCTCTGTAAAAACTGAATAGAAATATTCATTGAGGCAGTCAGCTAGCCCTTTATTCTAATTTACATAGTTTCCATTTTTAGCTTTCAGTCTAACTATTCCTTGTTTCATTGTTCTCCTTTCACTTATATATCTGAAAAATGTTTTCTCCCTCTTTTTTATTGACTGGGCAATTTTTTCCTCTGTCTGTGCTTTGGCAAATCTTATAATGCATTTGGCCTCCTTCAGCCTAGGCTTGTACCGATACCTATCTTCTTCCTTCTGCGTCTGCTTATATTTCTTAAATGCTTCTTTTTTCTCCTTTACTATATTTGCCACTTCTGCTGAGTACCACAGTGGTTTTCTTTTTCTTTTACCCTTGCTGACATGTCTAATGCAATGCCCTGTTGCGTTTAGTAAAACACATCTCAGATAATCCCATTTCTCCTGGACTCCATCTAAAGATCTCCAAGTTGTTAAAGACTGGCATAAAAATGTTTCCATTTTAGAAAAATCAGCCTTTCTAAAGTCTAGAACCTCTGTCTTTATATTAAACCACACAGATTGATGACCACTGGAGCCCAAACACTCTCCTACAGCTACATCTGATACCAAGTCTCCATTAGTAAATGATAAATCTAGTGTGGCTTCTTTCCTAGTCGGCTCTTCTACTAATTGACTAAGAGCTAATCCTTGTAAAGAATGTAGGATATCTCTACTCCTGGCTGAACCTGCTGCTTGGTTTTTCCAGTCCACATCAGGAAGATTAAAGTCCCCCATAATTATAACCTCACCTTTCACAGTCATCTTAGTTACTTCCCTGACCAGCAGTTGATCCAAGTCCTCTGCTTGTCCTGGGGTCTACAGATTACACCTATACGAGTGACCATCTTATTCCCATATTCTAAAGTTATCCAAACAGTCTCTGTGTTCTCCTCCATACCCTGTATAAGATTAACATTTAAACTATGTTTGACATAAATGGCAACCCCCCCCTTCCTTTTCTGCCTTTTCTAAATAGAGAGTACCCTGGTATTTGTACATCTCAGTCATTTTTATCATTGTACCAGGTCTCCGTAATTCCCACTAAGTCCACATCTTCATTAGTCATTATTGCAATTAGTTCAGGGATTTTATTGGCTAATCTGCGGTCATTTGTACACATGGCTCGAAGTCTACTGGTTTTTGACCTATGTGCCACAGACATACCTTGATCAAATTCATCTGTGCAATGCTGTGGGGGCAATTGGTTTTATCCTGTATCAGTCCATTGCCCCCTCTACTAGTTTAAATACCTGTTAACACAACTTCTGAATTGCTTGCTGAGAACCTTTGTTCCCTTTTGAGAAAGATGCAAACCATCCTTTTTGTACAATTACTTGTTACACCAAATAGGGTTGGTGTGAGAAACAAAGCCAAATCCATGTTTTTGGCCCCACCTCCCTAGTCATGAATTAAAATCTCTAATTCGCTGCATCCTACCATCATCTTCCTTATACACTGGCAGAACCTCTGAAACAGATACAGTGGAAGCAACTTGCTGCAGATCCTCACATAGCTTCTTAAATACATCTTTTACCACACTAACCTCATTACAAGCCAAATCATTTGTCCCTAAATGGACTATGACATCCAACTTTCCATTTTGTCTTGCTTCCTTAACAATTTTTAAAATTCGTCTTCTATCTCTGTGAGCTGTAGCACCAGGAAGACATCTGAATTGTTTGCAACCATCATGACAATCTCCAGAGTCACGCCTCTTAATATACAATCCACCAATAATAGTTGTTTCCTCTCAAAGTAGTTTTCATTTCTTACCTTTGTCAGTGGTTGCAGTCTGATTTACCTGTGGATTACAGGCTGGTAAATCAGTAGTCTCTGCTTCCATAGTTGTTCCAATATTAAGGCAGTGATCTGAAAGTGCAGCAAAAGAATTCTGAAGAGACGCAGACTGTGGGAGATGCCTCTTGTCCACAATTCTTACCCTTCCAGAACCAACTGTAGTCCATCTGCCATTTCTTGGAAGTCTCTGAGGCAGTGGTATTTGTTTCATTTGTATCTGTGTGGAGCTCACAGATATCTTGTAGATTTCAACCTTCAAATTATCAATCTCCTGCTGTAAAACAGAAAATTGCTGACAAATTGGACAACTTCTGAAAAGCCAAAAGGTTTCAAACAGCCAAAACACTGCGACATGCCTGACATGTTCACCGCACTAATGTAATCTGGGGACAAAGAGAGAAATACCTTCAGATTTTGCAGCTGTTTTCTAACTTTAATCACCACAGATCACCTCCAGATTATCTCCAGAATATCTCCTTGTACACTTATAATAATCTTTATTTGCATATTCAAATCATTTTACTTACATTTTGACAGGTGCAAATCACAGTACATACATCGTTTAACATATACATCAACAATGCAAACATTAATTTTACATTTTCCAGTATAGCACTTTTACATGGTTTATAACTTTATTGGTACATCAAGAAAAAGCCTGGGGGCATGGTGGTGGTGGGCCAGGGGCTGGGGCAGTTGGGCGGTGGTAGGGGTAGCAGTGTAGGGGCTGGTGTGAGAGTGGGCCATGGGAGGGAGATTTAATCTTCCTCTATTTTTGGACTGTCAATGATGGAATAGTCTCTGAGGAGGCTGTGAACTAGCCTTCTGCAGTTCTGGATTGACACCTGCTCTCTCCTCAGTAGCAGGCGATTTCTGGCAAACCACAAAGCGTCTTTTACACAACACATGATGCTCCAAGCATCCTGAATAGCGTCCAGTGTGTGTGTGCATAGGAATAGTCCGTAAAGCACCGAATGGTAAGACTGGTGCTTCCTGTGAACATTGCCTCTGAGTTCAAGTTTCAAGGCATCCAACCAAGCCTGTGCAAATGGGCACTGCCAAAACACGTGCAGGGCTGTTTCTTCTGCCGCAATGCACGTTGGGCAATCTCTGTACCTGCACAGCCCCCTAGCATGCATAAATGTCCTGAGGGGGAGGCCTCCCTGTATGGTCATCCATGCCATGTCCTTGTGTCGATTGGTCAGCCTGCTTGATTCTACATTTTTCCAGACTGTCTCTGCTGTGGCATCTGGGATCCCTGAAATTTGCTCCATCGTGTCCTTGGCTCTGATCAGTTTGTGGATGACTCTTGGAGTCCACAAGTCGGGCTTGACTACTTCCATTTGGTGCTCCCTCACAAACTTGGAAACATCCAGGTAGAACCATGGGGTAGTCCAGTTGTAGGGGATGGAACTGTCCCACATGTCCCAGATGAGCCTCCTCCATAGAGGGAGAAGGAAGAAACTGGACATGGAGTTACCCGCAGAGCTCTGGTCAAAGTCTCTCAAAGTCCTTCGAACACAGTTGCAGACAAAGAAAGCCCTCAGCATAATGGGGATATCTTGCCTTCCTTTCGAGGGTCTTTGTACATCACTGTGCACTTTACTCTGTCTATTTTGGAGCCCCAGATGAAGTGGAAAACTGTCCTTGTGATGGCTCTGCTGACTGTAACCAGTGTGGGCCAAGCATGGGCCGTGTTCTGCAGAACAGGAAGTGTCTTGTTCCGCAGCACCAGTATCTTCCCTTCAAAGGTAAGGTCTCTGAGGCTCCATAATCCAATCAGTTGCCTGACTTTGGCCAGTCTCTCGTCCCAGATTTTCAGGGCCGCGCCTTCTCCACCAAACTAGATCCCCAGGATATTGAAGAGGTCCTCCTTGATGGGGAAGGGAAAAGGGTCAGAAGTCACATCCCACTGCCCAAAGAGCATTGTTTCTGACTTCCCGCAGTTGACTTTGGCCCTTGAAGCATTGCTGAAGTTCTCACACGTCTGGGCAAGCGCTCTCACAGACTAGAGGTCTGCACAGAAGATGGTGACGTCATACATGTAGAGCAAGCATTTCACTTCTCTCTTTCCTCATCTCGGTGCGGTGTTCCCTCTGATCTCTGGATTCTAACTGATGCACTCAGCAAAGAGCTTTATACAACAGATAAACACAAGAGGTGAGAGAGGGCACCCCTGCCTGACCCCTGAGAGGACAGGAAAGGGGTCAGTCTTCCAACCGGTCACCAGTACCGAGCTGAAAATATCAAGGTACATTAGGTTAACATATGAACAGAACATTTCCCCTAACCCGAACCTGCACAGCACATTGCCCATGAACTCATGGGAAACCCTGTCAAAAGCTTTCTCCTGGTCTAGGCAGACCAGGGCAGCCTTGACATTGCGATCCTTGATGTAGTGGAAAGTGTCCCTGATTAGACAAGGATATCTGCTATTTTGTGACCAGGTATGCTGCAGGTCTGATCCGGGTGGATGATCTGTCCAATGACAGCCTTTAGCCTAGTGACTAGTACCTTTACCAGAATCTTGCAGTCCACATTCAGGAGAGAGATGGGCCTCTAATTTTTGAGATTGCATCTCTCTCCCTTGTGTTTATACAAGATCATTATCATGCCCTCTTTTAGTGTGGGGGGCATTCTTCCCTCCACCACCATCTCCTCGTACAGCTTGAGCAGGTCCGGGCCATTGATGTCCCACAGCGCTATGTATAGCTCCGCTGGGAGACCATCACTGCCCGGGGTCCTGCCTTGCTTGAAGGACTTGGTGGCAGAGTGCAGCTCCCCCACTGTGAGAGGTGCATTCATGGCGCCTTGACCTGCAGGATCAATGGTGTTAGTGATACCTGACAGGAACTTATCCGCTGCTTCCTTTTCTGTCTGTTTAGGGGAGTAGAGGTCTCTATAGAAGTCAGTGACTACCTTCTTGACCCCTTCCTTCCCCTCTCGCAGTATTCCATGGTTATCTCGCAGTTCACTCAGGGGTGTGTGGGCAGCGTGGAGTTTCCTGAAAAAGAAAGAATTACATTTCTCACCCTTCTCCAGGTTCTCCACTTTGGAACGGAAGATGAGTTGCCTGGATTCCTCCTCAAAGTGCCTTTTCAGGCTCTCCTTGGTCTCCTCCAGCTCCTCTCTCACATCCCAGTTGCAGAGTTGGAGGTCCTGCAGGGACTGCAGTTTCTTTTGCAGTCTCCTTAAGTTCCCCCTTTTCTCACACACTATGGTTCTTCCTTTTGCCTGAAAGAAACTGTAAAGTTTAACCTTGGTTAGCTCCCACCATTGGGACACATTGGGGGAGCGCACTTCATCTTGATGCCAAGACACGTATGCACTGCACAGCTCATCCATTATCTCCCTCCTCTCTAACAGGGTACAGTTCAGCTTCCAGGAGCCCGGGCCGGGAGGAAACCCTTTGCCCAGGCTCCTTGGAAGTGAATGGCCCTGTGGTCAGAGAAATAGCAGGGGATCATGGAGTGCTGCTTGTACTGTATTGCTCGGGATGTGAACACAAAGTCAACCTGGGAATGCTGTGAGCCATCGGGCAGCACCAAGTATAATTTACGGAGCCTGCCCCATGGATCCCACTGTGTCCCGCAGGGATGCCTCAGTGACCATCTCCCTAAGCAGCCTAGAGGTTACATCTAGCTTGGCTTGGCTGCTGGAGCTCCGCCCCCTCCTTGATTGGGCAGTTAAAGTCCCTACCAATCACTACTGCCCTGGAGGTCATTAACTGGGTCCGCAGGCACTGGAGTGATTCCAGTTGCTGATCCTTTTTGGGGGAGGCATACATGGTTATGAGCCTTACAGGCTCCCCCACCCAGGAACCATCCACGACCAGAAGTCTGCCGCAGACTAGCTCCTGGGCGGAGTCAATCCCCCCCAATCAGGATAGCAAGGCCTGCAGACGTACAACCGTTTCCCCCAGACCAGAATGACGGGCCATGGTACCACTGCCTACTTAGGTGACAGTAGGATTGGGAGAAGGGGATGGAGCATTCCAGCAGCATATAAATGTCACATTTCTGTGAAGAAAGAAAGGTTAGGATGTTCTGTCTCCTAAACTGGTCCCTAATGCTCCTAACATTAACGGTAAATACAGATATTGAAGCCATTAGTTGGGAGAAAAAAAGGTAGGTTAGTACAGACCAATACATCAATTACCGCTTTCTTCCTCTGTCTCTACCCCTCCTCCTCCTTGGTCTAGGATGTCCAAGGGGGCGACAATCCCCTGTTCCACCAGTTCATCAAGGAGGTTGTCTGGGGCTTCCAGTTCCTCATGGCTCAGGCTAAGGATCTCGGATTCTGTTGCCAGGTCGTCTGATAGGGTTAGCTCCTGCACCATCTGTTCCATCTGGACCTCTAGTTCTGCTGTTTCTAGAGGTGTTGGAGGGGCAGATGTCTGGGCCCTCTTTTGGACATTTTGGTTAGAGGGGCTCATCCCATCCTCTTGCTTCTTTATTTTCCTTCTGTGCACCTTTTTCAGCTATAAGCCCAGTTGTGTACCTGCAGCGGATGGAAGAGGGGAAAAGGGGTCCTGTGAGGGGTCTGCTACAGCTTGGGAGAGGGTTAATGCTGCAGCAGGGAGGGGTAGTAGGACTGGGAGGGAGGAGGGAGGGAAGCAGGGGGATGTTGAGGCAGCAGGGGGAATTGGATTTGCTACCTCAGGTAGGGGGGGTAGGAGGGTTGCATTGGCCTCCGGCAGAGCCACTTTAGCCTTTGAAGGGATGGGAGCCGCTGTGGTCTTACCCTTCCTAGGCTTTGCTGTATGAGGTGCCTTTCCTTTTGCCGGCAGGGTTGGGGCTGGTCCCGTTTTCTGGACCCCTTTCTCTGCGGCTGCTGCATAGGTCTTGGTCCTTAGCTTACAGTCCTTGTACATATGGGATGCCTCACCACAGAGATTACAGCATGTCTTCCTTGGACAGTCCTTGGTTTCATGCCCTGCCACTTTGCAGATCCTGCAGGCCATCTGTCTGCACTCTCTACCCTGGTGTCCCAGTTGGCTGTATTTCATGCAGTTCTTCGGTTGTTCGTAGTAGAAAAATATTCCAGCAGAATTTCCCAGGGAAAAGCTTTGGGGCAGGTGCTGTAGTCCGTCTGCAGACTGCTGGTTTTGTCTTAGCCGGACCACAAGTGACCACTTACCTATCCAGAAGCCATACTTGTCTTACATCTGTGTTGGCTCCCTTACGACTGTGCAGAAAGGAATGTTGAGATGTCTCTTCCCAGTGTATGTGGGTTCTGCATTGAAACCATCAGCTGCCTCTCCTCTCTTTGGATAGGGCAATTGCCCACAAAGCGAGAGAGAGGGGATTCGGGCCTCACAGCTTTGAACATCTCTCAGTACCTCTTGCATACGCTGATGGATATGAAGATGATATAAAAGATAACACCTAGGAGGCTCTGCACACTGAGTGTTTCTGCTGCTGTAAAGTCGTGGTCCAATATCATTTGTTTGCTGAAGGTCTCAGCATTCAGGTCTGGGGTTCTGCCTTCCACCTCTTTCAGCTTCAGCACTATGGTCTGTCGCATCCAAGGCTCCAGAGAGGGGAGATCCCCTTGGTGGCCGCTGCCATTGCTGGGGCCCAGAAGGCAGCAGTCATCAGAGCCATGAATTGGCTTTCCTGCACTTCTTCTGTTTTTAGGGGTTGGCTTACCCAGATCTTTGCCGCTGGTTCCCAGCAAGTTGGCATCAGTCTGTTGCCCTGTCTTGCTTTCAGCCTTCTTGGCTTCCTTTTGGAGGTTGCTGGAGGCTGTGACAGCTGCCATTTTCCTTGTTTTTGAGGGGTGCGGCTATGCAAATTTATGCAGATGAGCTCCCTCAGTATTTTCCCTTACGGCGGGTTTCTGTGATCCTGGAAAAAGTGGTACACAGGAATCAGTGATGGAGCCTATGAAGTCTTTGCTAGTTGTTCACAGTGTATTCAAATTCACCGATTAGGCTCAGTTTCTTCAGTGTGGTCGCTTGCTTGGAGCCTTAGTTGCGCCAAATTTGGAGTGCACTGGATTCCTGGAGCAGAGTTTCGTGTGCAGTCTTTGTTTGTGTGCTGCCAAGAGCTTGCGCAGCTCCCACGAATTCACCATCCAGCTCCTTGGTCCCTCCAGCCTTGGCTTGTGAATCATTCCCTTGGGAGCTCTCTCTGCTGCCAGAGAGTGTACCTTCCCAAAAGGGATTCTGAGCGTCTTCTACCTCACTGGTGTTAGGAAGGGGCGAAGCCCAAACAGCATTAATCTCCCCCAGGTGTTGGCGAATCAGCAACAGTGTTTTGATCCACTTCAAGAAAAAGGTAGAACTGGTAAGAACAGATACTACACTTGATCTTAGCCAAAACGCCGAGAAGTGATTGTACACTTACAATTGCTGCACTTGCATTTGCTGTGCTGCCCAGCTATTAATTAGCCCAGCTAATAACAAACCTACTTTTATACACAGAAGGCAACTCCCATTAATTAGCAAAACAGTATGTAACTAGATCTAACAGGTACTAATTAACACATCAATCCCAACCACCTCAATGACTCAGTGTTCAGTTTCAGTGTTTAGATTCCTTACCAATTATCTAATCAGCCCTGAATCTTGTCTACAGGTAGTAATTGGGAATAGATTCATAAAATTCTTACCAATTATCTGATCAGCCCTGAATCTTGTCTACAAGTAGTAATTAGGAATAGATTAATAAAATTCTTACCAATTATCTAATCAGCCCTGAATTTTGTCTACAAGTAGTAATTAGGAATATATTCATAAAATTCTTACCAATTATCTAATCAGCCGTGAATCTTGTCTACAAGTAGTAATTAGGAATAGATTCATAAAATTCTTACCAATTATCTAATCAGCCCTGAATCTTGTCTACAGGTAGTTATTAGGAATAGATTCATAATATTCTTACCTATGAAAGAGAAGAATAGATATAATCAAAACGGATACAAAATAGAACATCTCCTTGTACACTTACAATTGCTGCACTTTCATTTGCTGCTTTGCCCAGCTATTGTTACCCGTGCCAGTAATAACACGTGAACATGTGTCCATTAGTGCACAAGGAACCCAACTACCAATAAAAACTAATATCCTATCAAGAGATATAACCCCCCCACACACACACACAAATTCTATTATTTCTAAAAGATCAACGTGGAGGAAATAAGGCAGACAATCCCAAATGTTGAAAACTGATATATTATAGATTACAAACATTCAATAAAACTATACATTGTGTAAACTTTGTCTAAAAACAAAATATAATAGAAATCGGATATATCGATCAAGAACTATCATGTAACAAGGAGCATATGATGTACTGCATTTTCAAATAAAGGAACTTTGGTTGTATCAAATATACTTTCCAGTATGGGAAATGATGACAACAATGTATCTTTCCTGACCAAAGAACCTCTTCAGTCCACAGATGGTTTTAACTCTTCCTCCGCTAACATATGTGTGCAGATGACAGTGGGGAACCTTGGCTGTTGTTTTCCTGTGGGGCTTGCTGTTAAAGTGTCCATATAATATTTGGAAAGACAGAAAACTGATCCCCTCAGCTGGAACTCTACCTAGAACAATATGGCTTTCAGCCCCAAACATCATGACATGCACATGCAGCCCAACAGACCCACTGTCGTGGGCTCTCAAGCCAGGTACAGAGGGTCCGTGGGAATGGTTCTCAATCTTTTTTTGGTCAAGGCAGCCCTAACATGTAATTTTGGAATTTTCAGGGATCACCTAACATTTTATGTCATCTGTGAAGCACATAATGAAGATTACAAATGCATAAGTATATTGTTAGCTTTAGGTCTCACAATCAGAATAACAAAAGCAAAGCTGCTGTGCATAACAATTTCTATAAATATACATTTGAAACTCAATATTCACTTTTTTTTCAGTCTTAATAGAAAAGAATGGACCCCTTAAGTGGAGAACCACCATGGTTTTATGTGGCATCATCAAGCCAAGAGACTGAACGGTGAGACTCCAGTCCTGTAGCTCAGTCTCTTCTCATGGGACCGGTGAGGGAGCCCTGGGGGAATCTCATGATAAATGTTCTGCCCTCCCATTGGTCCTCTAGGCTCTTAATGCAGCACTGACTTTCCTATACGCATGGAGCAGACCTGCCAGTTCAGCAGCATCCTAGTAATAGTTATATTTTTATTGTTGTTTAACAGTTTCAGTAGACTATAAATCTTCTTGGGATTGCAGAAAGTACGACATAGTGACAAATGGTTAAATAATTAAATTAGAAGATGCAGTAACAGTATTTATAGTGGAGAAAATATATTTATATTCCTGACAAACCTTATAAATAAAACACATAAACAGCCAACTCGGCAAATGCTCAAGATAAAGACACTGATATTTTCCCCCCAGCTCATATTTCTTCTATGAAATGGGGAGCAGAAATATATAAATCCTGCTCAAATTATCATGGCTGAGCTGCAGCGAGGTGTGTGGCTTTGCGTGGGTTAGAATATATTTTTGTATTCAGAGGACATTGTACACAAAATGCTACCAGGTATTTCAATGTATAATTGAGCTTGAGCCTCCGGACTGAGCCTGGCTGTACAGAGCAGAATTTATAGTCCCAACGGAGTGCATTCGTATGAAATTTAACTATACACAGCATGAAGGTAAAATTGCCCCAAGACCTGAGCTGTTGCAGCTAACAAGGTGGGAGTTCTATAAGAAAATGGTTCAAAATATTTTACAGTGTAGAACAGAAAACCAAAGATCTCTGTATCTCAGGCTATCGATGACCTCACTGCTGGTGTCTAGAACTCTGTGACCTCACTTTTGCTTTCTAGAACTCGATGACCTCACTACCTGCTTGTAATCAAAGGAACAAAGACATCCCAAGGAGAGAAAAGCAGCTCTTGTGTTTAAACCCTTGGGCATCAGGAATGACTCCAATGCCACCCAAAGAAACCAAGGTACTAAGTAAGTATTGGAGTTATTGTAGGACATACCCACTGCATCATGTAGTACAAATTAAAATCCCCATTGAATTAATTGGCACATAATACTAGAGACATCTCCAAATCATTGCTTCTTACTGATTGGGTTAAAATTCTCAATGAAATCGGGAAGACTTTTTCCCCTATGGTGTAGTTAGCTGTCCTCAGAATTAATTCACTTTTCCTGTGAAACTTGGACCCTTAGATATTTGTCACTAGAAATACCTAGATCAGAAAGTCTTAACCCTTTGAGTGCCAGAGGGGTACGCAACGCATTGCAAAGCAATGCGTTCCGTACCCCTCTGGCACTCAAAGGGTTACGAAAAAGACTAAGGCTCAAAAGGAAAAAGAAAAATCTTATAATAGAGGCACTCAAGTACAGGGAAAAATTATATGAAAAAATATATAGTTTTATTAGTACAAAAACATCATACACGTAATAACAGGACAGTTAAAAACAATTAAAAAGTGCCTACTCTAATTTTCTTGAAATACCTTAGATATTTGTGACCACCTCAACACCTCATTCACACAAATGACTGAGAGGTGCTGCTTTGGGCTGCACGGCCACTGGATTTTTACTGTCTGCTCCTATAGGAAAATTGCCATTAAGTCCCCTTTGTTTGAGAATTCTGTTTTCTAAAATATTCACTGAATCAGATACCGTAGAAGCCAGCTGTCAATTTAACCAACCACCTATGTGGAGAATCCCACTCGGTCATGTCTGAGGGTTTTTTAACCAAAGGAAGGAAACCACATCAAGATCTGGATATTCCAACAAAACAACTATATTCAATAATCCAACTAGAATGAGATGTTGTGGTCTATTGTGTGTGTGTTTGTTGTTCATGTGTGCTGCATGTGAGTGTGTGTGTGTTGCATGTGTGTGTATTGTGCGTGTGTATTGCACGTATGTTTGTTGCATGTGGTGTGCGTATGTGTAATGTGCGGGAGTATGTTTTGTGCATGTGTGTGTATTTGCTGTGCATGTGTAGTACGTGTGAATGTGTTTTGTGCCTGTGTGTGTATTATGAGTACTTGTGTGTTATGCGTGTGTGTTGTGCATGTGTGTAAGACATCAGAATAACGCCCTCATTTCAACCATGCAACATTCGGAATGTGCCATTTTCAATGCGCCATTTGGAACAATACAACATTTTGAACCATGTGACATCAGAATGACCAGAATTTCAACCATGCAACATTTGTAATGCACCATTTTCCTGTGAGAGGAGATGGGGCAGAGACAATGTGAGAACAGAGACAACAGGAGATATATGGCAAAAACAATGGAGGAGATGGAAGACAGGGATGGAGATGTGGTCAGAGACACTGGGAGAAGGCAATACACTCAGTGGTGAGATGCAGATGGTCTGGGATGGATGGGAGGTAAGCAGACAGCCAGGAGAAGGGAGCGAGACAGTGGGGGAATGAGGGATGGAGTGTGTGTTTCTACATGTTCATTCTAATTAGTATTTACAGGACACACTAAAATGTGTTCACACACTATTCTAAACACTTGGGTGCTACTGAATATTCCCAATATATTGCAGACTTTTCCAGCATCTTGAACATTAATATTTATAGCAGCCAGTTGTTGGAACTGAATCCGTTGGGGGATTAGAACTCCCATCATCCTCAAACAGCCAGCAGATGGTTTGGCAGCTTGAGGTCCAACAATTGACTGCGTTTGAAGTATAGTAATGAAAGCCTTGAAAATTCCATTTTAATATTCTTATTCACTCATAAGCAGATTAGTCCTGAGCAGGTGAGGTTGCTTCTTAACATACATTTCATTTTTTTCAGTGCTGCCCAGCTCATATCAATACACATTCTCTCCTCCTTTCATCAGAGTCTCAGTCTCTGTGGGAGGGATTGATAGCAATTCTCTTTTTAGAAACATCTTTCCTCCTCTCTTGGGCAACTTGTTACAGAATGTTCTCTAAACTGATGCATAATCTCCTGTTGTTTGTTTAGTTTGTTGCTAACAAGATATTGGCACTGCCAGTTTCCTACACTCTCCTGTAGCAGTTTATGAACGTCTTCCTACTTTAACTAGGGAAAGAAGAACTCACAGCACTGAGGGCGAGACCATCTTATATAATAATTTGCTAAAATGTTTATAACGATGCAGTCATGTGCAGTAGAGACTGCCCTTGACGCAGCTGATACGGAGCAGGGCACTCCGAAGTATCAGCCGCGGTGCGGGCATCCTCTACTGTATGGCAGTCTCTACTGAGCATGACTGACCCGTGACCAGCTGGTACTGTATCAGCCGTGGCACGGGCAATCTCTACTGTGCATGACTGCCCCGTGACTGGCTGGCACTGTGGCCCGTGTACACGGGCTCTTCAACTAGTATCACACCATAATATACATATGCAGAAAGTGACTTGAGTAAGCGGTGTATGAAGTGCGGCACGGAACCAGAAGATCCTCCACAAATCACTATGACCAAAGCATGCAATGGAAACCTCAACTTGATAAAAGTGAGTTACTATGTTTACAGGGCCGGTCCAAAATCATTTGTGAGGTTCTTTTTTAATTTTTTAGCCAAAAAACAAATAATGAAAACAATGACAATTTTCAAGTTATCCAATGCTATTTATATAATTAAATATTAAAACATTTAGATAAATGTTTGAACACTGTGTGAAACACTATATCTATATATATATAAATGACAAAACCTGTGTCTCCAGCCACACACACCCAGGGGTGGCACTAAGGAGGAGATATTCATGTCTCCTCCCTACTGCCACTCCACAACATACACAGGGGCGTGATTTTCATATTTGCACTTACACTATGTTGCTATCCGTTTGAGTGCCAGAGGGGGTATGCAGCGCATTGCACAGCAATGCGCTGCATACCTCTCTGCCATTCACAGGGTTACACTTTTGAGCATCGTGCCTTCACCTACTAGTCATCATCCCACAGATTAACTCACATCCACTCACGAATAAAGCCAATTAAAGGGATAGTAATACTTAAAGGGATAGTAATACTTCATTTTATCTTTATTTTATTTTGTAGGCATTAAAATAACATGAAGAATGATATAAGTCTTATCTCTCAATCCTTTATGGTTTAAGAGATATTCACAAGCAAAGTATCCCCTCCCGTCCCTTTTACTGATGTAACACTGCTCAGGCAGAGCAGAAGGGAGGTGCCCAGGTAGACTGCAGAGAGGGACAATCTTCAATTAAGATAAGGGAAAAAGCTGAAAAACTTGTCAAGGTGGGCAGGGCTTTCATTGTTCTCATAGGAAGAAGATTGTCCCCTGCTGTTATCTGTCTGGTCTATGGACTGGATTCCACATCTGAGAAGAGATGGCTTACACTAGGAAAAAGGGGCGGGAGGGGGAAACTTTGCTTGTGAATATCTCTGAAACCATAAAGGTTTGAGAGATAAGACTTATATCGTTCTTCATGTTTTTTTAATGCCTACAAAATAAAATAAAGTTAAAAAGAAGTATTACTATCCCTTTAAGTATTACTAATCCCTATAGTAAAGCCCTACTAAAAAAAACGTATTGCCCCCAGTGTCATCTCTCAAACCTTTATGGTTTGAGAGATAATCGCTTCTAAAGTTGCCCTCTCCCTCCCCCTTCCCCGTAGTCAGCATTCTAGCTGACTGCAGGGAAGCAAGTCATACGACTTTCAGGCGGCTCTCCAGCACAGCCTGATTGCATTAATAAAAAAGAAAACTTTCAGTGAAATGGTCTTCTACGTGTGCTTGTTTTTTTAATTAACGCAATTGCGGCTCTGCTGCAGAGCCGCCTGATGATCGATGACTGGATTTCCTTTCAGTCAGCTACAACGCTGACTTTGGGGAAGGGGGAGGGAGAGGGCAACTTTAGAAGTGATCACCTCTCAAACCATAAAGGTTTGAGAGATGAAACTGGGGGCAATATGTTTTTTTAACTAGGGCTTTACTACAAGGATTAGTAATACTTAAGTATTACTACCCCTTTAAGTCTGCTAAAATCACCCTTTTCATCACAACCACTGAAGATGGGTAAGGATAATGGGGCTTGTAATGCTATTACAGTATCACATGTTTCAACATGTTTACCCTTTCCTCACCTGTCTATCCTATAGCTCTATGTGTATAATGTTGTCTTGATTGTGTTATACATTAAGCATTTTATGTGTGTGTGTGTGTGTATATATATATGCTGTTGCAGAGGCACTCACGTTTGCTAATATCAATATTTGCCTGGGTGCTAATGTTGAAGCCAATATGTAAGTCCAAACGAAACAAAGCACACACAGGTCTTGAAAATCAGTTGTGACAAAACTTGTGATAATTTATTTCATCAACGTTTCGGTTGCATTAAGCAGCCTTCGTCAGGCTGATGAAGGCTGCTTAACGTAATCGAAACGTTGATGAAATAAATTATCACAAGTTTTGTCACAACTGATTTTCAAGACCTGTGTGTGCTTTGTTTCGTTTGGACTTTTATATATATATTAGTGTTGAGCGAGCATGCTCGGCCGATGCTCGGATCGGCTCGAGCATCGCTCTGCTCGGCACATGGCGGTACTCTTACGAGTACCGCATGTGCTCGCCCGCCATGTTCGGGTCTCCTCCCCGCACGTTTTGCGGCTGCTGCGCAGCCAATAAACGTGCAGGGAGGCTCTGACATCGGTGTAATGCCAGCAGCCATGTTGGCTGCTGGCATTACACTGATTGGCTGGCCAGAACCCGTGGTCAGGTGCTGTATAGCACCTGACCATCGAGTTCGGCTCAGTCTGAGCCAGGGAGAGCTGAGGATAGGAAGGGAAAGGCAGTGTAGGGAGGAAAAAAAAAATTGTCACAAAAAAGAACCAAAAGTCCTTTTTAGGACTACTGTGTGTGGGGGCAGCAGGTTATATTGTGTGTGGGGGGAAAAAAACAAAAAAAAAAAAAAAAAAATATTCTGTTTAGTGTGAAAAGTTGCAGATTAGAGCACATTCTGTTTAGTGTGCACAGTTGCAGATTAGAGCACATTCTGTTTAGTGTGCAAAGTTGCAGATTAGAGCACATTCTGTTTAGTGTGCAAAGTTGCAGATTAGAGCACATTCTGTTTAGTGTGCAAAGTTGCAGATTAGAGCACATTCTGTTAAGTCTTCAAACTAAAATATCAAAGTCACGTATTCCATTCAGTGTGCGTCGCCGCAGTTTAGCAGCACATTCTGAGTACTGTGCAGAGTTGCAGAATAGGAAGAAATACTGTTAAGTCTTCAAACTAAAATATCAAAGTCACATATTCCATTCAGTGTGCTTCGCCGCAGTTTAGCAGCACATTCTGTGTACTGTGCAGAGTTGCAGAATAGGAAGAAATACTGTTAAGTCTTCAAACTAAAATATCAAAGTCACATATTCCATTCAGTGTGTTTCACCGCCGTTTAGCAGCCTATTCTGTGTACTGTGCAGAGTTGCAGAATAATAAGAAATACTGTTAAGTTTTCAAACTCAAATATTAAAGTCACATATTCCATTCAGTGTGTTTCACCGCAGTTTAGCAGCCTTTTCTGTGTACTCTGCAGAGTTGCAGAATAATAAGAAATACTGTTAAGTTTTCAAACTCAAATATTAAAGTCACATATTCCATTCAGTGTGTTTCACCGCCGTTTAACAGCCTATTCTGTGTACTCTGTACAGTTGCAGAATAATAAGAAATACTGTTAAGTTTTCAAACTCAAATTTTAAACTCACATATTCCATTCAGTGTGTTTCACCGCCGTTTAACAGCCTATTCTGTGTACTCTGTACAGTTGCAGAATAATAAGAAATACTGTTAAGTTTTCAAACTCAAATATTAAACTCACATATTCCATTCAGTGTGTTTCACCGCCGTTTAACAGCCTATTCTGTGTACTCTGTACAGTTGCAGAATAATAAGAAATACTGTTAAGTTTTCAAACTCAAATATTAAAGTCACATATTCCATTCAGTGTGTTTCACCGCAGTTTAGCAGCCTATTCTGTGTACTTTGTACAGTTGCAGAATAATAAGAAATACTGTTAAGTTTTCAAACTCAAATATTAAAGTCACATATTCCATTCAGTGTGTTTCACCGCCGTTTAACAGCCTATTCTGTGTACTCTGTACAGTTGCAGAATAATAAGAAATACTGTTAAGTTTTCAAACTCAAATATTAAAGTCACATATTCCATTCAGTGTGTTTCACCGCCGTTTAACAGCCTATTCTGTGTACTCTGTACAGTTGCAGAATAATAAGAAATACTGTTAAGTTTTCAAACTCAAATATTAAAGTCACATATTCCATTCAGTGTGTTTCACCGCCGTTTAACAGCCTATTCTGTGTACTCTGTACAGTTGCAGAATAATAAGAAATACTGTTAAGTTTTCAAACTCAAATATTAAACTCACATATTCCATTCAGTGTGTTTCACCGCCGTTTAACAGCCTATTCTGTGTACTCTGTACAGTTGCAGAATAATAAGAAATACTGTTAAGTTTTCAAACTCAAATATTAAAGTCACATATTCCATTCAGTGTGTTTCACCGCAGTTTAGCAGCCTATTCTGTGTACTCTGTACAGTTGCAGAATAATAAGAAATACTGTTAAGTTTTCAAACTCAAATATTAAAGTCACATATTCCATTCAGTGTGTTTCACCGCCGTTTAACAGCCTATTCTGTGTACTCTGTACAGTTGCAGAATAATAAGAAATACTGTTAAGTTTTCAAACTCAAATATTAAAGTCACATATTCCATTCAGTGTGTTTCACCGCCGTTTAACAGCCTATTCTGTGTACTCTGTACAGTTGCAGAATAATAAGAAATACTGTTAAGTTTTCAAACTCAAATATTAAAGTCACATATTCCATTCAGTGTGTTTCACCGCCGTTTAACAGCCTATTCTGTGTACTCTGTACAGTTGCAGAATAATAAGAAATACTGTTAAGTTTTCAAACTCAAATATTAAAGTCACATATTCCATTCAGTGTGTTTCACCGCCGTTTAACAGCCTATTCTGTGTACTCTGTACAGTTGCAGAATAATAAGAAATACTGTTAAGTTTTCAAACTCAAATATTAAAGTCACATATTCCATTCAGTGTGTTTCACCGCAGTTTAGCAGCCTATTCTGTGTACTCTGTACAGTTGCAGAATAATAAGAAATACTGTTAAGTTTTCAAACTCAAATATTAAAGTCACATATTCCATTCAGTGTGTTTCACCGCCGTTTAACAGCCTATTCTGTGTACTCTGTACAGTTGCAGAATAATAAGAAATACTGTTAAGTTTTCAAACTCAAATATTAAAGTCACATATTCCATTCAGTGTGTTTCACCGCAGTTTAGCAGCCTATTCTGTGTACTCTGTACAGTTGCAGAATAATAAGAAATACTGTTAAGTTTTCAAACTCAAATATTAAAGTCACATATTCCATTCAGTGTGTTTCACCGCCGTTTAACAGCCTATTCTGTGTACTCTGTACAGTTGCAGAATAATAAGAAATACTGTTAAGTTTTCAAACTCAAATATTAAAGTCACATATTCCATTCAGTGTGTTTCACCGCCGTTTAACAGCCTATTCTGTGTACTCTGTACAGTTGCAGAATAATAAGAAATACTGTTAAGTTTTCAAACTCAAATATTAAAGTCACATATTCCATTCAGTGTGTTTCACCGCAGTTTAGCAGCCTATTCTGTGTACTCTGCAGAGTTGCAGAATAATAAGAAATACTGTTAAGTTTTCAAACTCAAATATTAAAGTCACATATTCCATTCAGTGTGTTTCACCGCAGTTTAGCAGCCTATTCTGTGTACTCTGCAGAGTTGCAGAATAATAAGAAATACTGTTAAGTTTTCAAACTCAAATATTAAAGTCACATATTCCATTCAGTGTGTTTCACCGCAGTTTAGCAGCCTATTCTGTGTACTCTGCAGAGTTGCAGAATAATAAGAAATACTGTTAAGTTTTCAAACTCAAATATTAAAGTCACATATTCTGTGTAAGATGAAGAAGGCGGGTAAAAAGGGACGGGGAAGTGGACGTGATCCTGAAAGTTCAGGGCGCGGGTCAGGACGCGGAGAAACTGTGCCTGGTGCCAGAGCACAAGAAAGAAAGACATCCACCATACCTAGCTTCATGTGTAATTTTACAGGGCGTCGCAGGACATCACTCTCGAGGTCCGACCACTGCGAACAGGTGGTCAGTTGGATGACAGCTGATACTGCTTCCAGTCGGTTAAGCACCACCCTGTCTTCCACCAAGTCCACTCTCAGTAGCCAAGAGTCTGGTCAACATAATCCTCACTCTGATCATCCTTCCTCCCACCATACACGGTCTGGTCAAAGAAGTGATCCCACACTGGGATATAGTGAGGAGCTCGTCTCATCACTAGTGTTGAGCGAGCGTGCTCGGCCGATGCTCGGATCGGCTCGAGCATCGCTCTGCTCTGCACATGGCGGTACTCGTACGAGTACCGCCATGTGCTCGCCCGACATGCTCGGGTGAAGAGGATCTGTGCCGGAAGAGGCACAGATCCGAAGACGCTCCGCTGGACCACCAGGGAATGGAGGTACGGGGGCATTGCGGAGATGAAGGGGGCATTGCGGAGATGAAGGGGGACATTATGGAAGAGGGGCATAGACTCTATGCCCCTCTTCCACAATGTCCCCCTTCATCTCCGCTATGCCCGTCTTCCACAATGTGCCCCTTCATCTCCGCTATGCCCCTCTTCCACAATGTCCCCCTTCATCTCCTATGCCATAGAGGAGATGAAGGGGGACATTGTGGAAGAGGGGCATAGCGGAGATGAAGGGGGACATTATGGAAGAGGGGCATAGACTCTATGCCCCTCTTCCACAATGTCCCCCTTCATCTCCGCTATGCCCGTCTTCCACAATGTCCCCCTTCATCTCCGCTATGCCCCTCTTCCACAATGTCCCCCTTCATCTCCGCTATGGCATAGGAGATGAAGGGGGACATTGTGGAAGAGGGGCATAGCGGAGATGAAGGGGGACATTGACCAGGCACCCTCCGCTCATCAGAGCAGGGGGTGCCTGGTTTAATGCTCGAGTGCTCCCATTCATTTGAATGGGGCTCGGGTGCTCGGCCGAGCACTCGAGCATCAGGGGGTGCTCGGTCAGAGCACCCGAGCACCCGAGCATCGGGGTGCTCGCTCATCTTTACTCATCACCAATCCTTCATTTGACCCTCTCTCCAAGCACGCTTGCAGAGGAACATGACATCTTGTGCCCTGATTCACAACCTCTAGAGGCTACCCAATCACAAGAAGATGACAGATGTGAACGGCATTTAAGGTCAAAGGAAGTAGTGGATGATGATGATGATGATGAGACACAGTTGCCATTAAATCAACCACTATTTCCGTCTCAAGACCTTGTTGAGGAGAATGTTATACAGTTGTCAATGACTGAGTATGTGGTGGGATCAAGACTTGAGGAGGATGATCAGAGTGAGGAAGTGGAGGAGGACTTGGTGGACGATGAGGTGACTGACCCCACCTGGGAAGGTGTAGAGCCGAGCGATGACAGCAGTCCTGAGGGTGAGCCATCTGCAGCACCGCAACAGGCTGGAAGAGGCAGTGGTGTGGCTACAGAAAGAAGGCGGACCGCACCAAACCGGCCCGCAAATGTTCCACGGAGCACCCCCTTGCGTAAATCTACCTTGCCAAGGGGTAGGTGTTCCGCGGTATGGCGTTTTTTTAAGGAAAGTGCGGACGACAAAAGAATTGTAGTTTGCAACCTGTGCCACACCAGAATGAGCCGAGGCATGAACACTAGAAACCTCACCACCACCAGCATGATCCGACACATGGCATCCAAGCACCGTAGTAAGTGGGAGGAACGCCTGGATCGCCCATCTGTGTCTGCAGGCCACACCACTGCCTCCTCTTCCCCTGTTTTCGGTGCCGGCCAATCGCCTGTCGAAGGCGCAGGCCCGCATACCTCCCGCCCTGCACCTGTAGCATCTGAAGCACCATCAGCGACCACATCCACTTCCCTGTCCCAGCACAGCGTCCAAATGTCGTTACCCCAGGCATTTGAGCGCAAGAGAAAGTACCCAGCCACCCACCCACAGGCCATAGCACTAACCTCACACCTTTCCAAATTACTGGCCATCGAAATGCTGCCATTTAGGCTTGTGGACACTGAGTCCTTCCGCAGCCTGATGGCAGCAGCTGTCCCTCGGTACGCGGTCCCCAGCCGCCACTACTTTTCCCGGTGTGCCATCCCCGCATTACACCACCATGTGTCCCGTAACATCACCCGTGCCCTGACCAACGCAGTTACTGGGAAGGTCCACTTAACGACTGACACATGGACAAGTGCTTGTGGCCAGGGACGCTACATTTCCCTGACGGCACACTGGGTGAATGTCGTGGAGGCTGGGAGCGACTCGGACCCTGGGATGGCACGGGTGCTACCCACGCCGAGGATTGCGGGCCCTACCTCCATCAGGGTTTCCGCCAGCACCTACGTTATTGGCTCCTCCTCCTCCGTTTCCACCTCCGAATTCTCTACACACACCGCCACTCCCCCATCAGCCAGTAGCTGGAAGCAGTGTAGCACTGCAGTGGGGAAGCGTCAACAGGCCGTGCTGAAGCTGATCTGCCTTGGGGACAAACAGCACACGGCCTCAGAGCTGTTGCAGGGGATTAGTCACCAGACCGAGCAGTGGCTCTCGCCACTCAACCTGCAACCAGGCATGGTTGTGTGTGATAATGGGCGTAACTTGGTGGCGGCTTTGGAGCTCGGCAAGCTCACACACGTACCATGCCTAGCGCATGTATTTAATTTAGTGGTGCAGCGATTTCTAAAAACCTACCCCGATGTGCATGATCTCTTGACCAAGGTGCGCCGCGTGTGTGCACATTTCCGTAAGTCATCAACAGCTTCAGCCGGCCTGTTGAAGCTGCAGCAGCGCTTACAATTGCCAGCTCACCGGCTGCTGTGTGACGTGAGCACGCGCTGGAACTCCACCTTCCACATGTTGGCCCGGCTTTGTGAGCAGCAGAGGGCAGTAGTGGAGTACCAGCTGTTACACGGTCGTCGCCTCTCCGTTCAACTTCCTGTAATCAGAAGTGAGGAGTGGGAATGGATGTCAGACCTCTGTGAGGTTTTACGCAATTTTGAGGAATCGACACAGATGGTGAGCGGCGATAACGCTATTATCAGTGTAACCATCCCACTTCTGTGTCTACTGAAACGCTCGCTGCTCACAATTAAAACCGACGCTTTGCATGTGGAAGAGGTGGAAATGGGGGAGGAAGAGCTTACACAAGGTGATAGCCAGAGCACCCTCACTTCGTCTTCTCAGCGACAATTGGAGGAGGCGGAGGAGGAGGAGGAGGAGGAGGAAGACACGGTTGCCTCCGCTACAGAGGGTAGCCATGGAACTTTAGTTCCATCTCTTCAGCGTGGGTGGGCAGAAGAGGAGGAAGAGGATGAGGAGATTGAGAGTCATCCTCCTGGTGAGGACAGCGAAATCTTGACTGTTGGTACTCTGGCACACATGGCTGACTTTATGTTAGGCTGCCTTTCCCGTGACCCACGCGTTGTACGCATTTTAGACAACACGGATTACTGGGTGTTCACCCTTCTGGACCCCCGCTACAAAGAGAATTTCTCATCTCTCATTCCTCCGGTGGAGAGGACAAGCAAAATGTTGCAATACCAGAAGGTTCTTGTCGAAAAATTGCTCCAAAATTTTCCATCTGACAACGCTGGCGGCAGAGTACGTGCTACCTTGGCCAACCGAGAAGGGGAGAAAAGGGGAGCACACAGCAGTTCCGAGAAAGGCAGGGCAACACTCTCCAAGGCGTGGGACACCTTCATGACACCCCGCCAGCACCCTCACCCTGATGCGCAGCCTAGTGTCACAAGGAGGGAAAAGTTTTGGAAGATGGTGAAGGAGTACGTAGCAGACCGTGTCAGCGTCCTCAATGATCCCTCTGTGCCTTACAACTACTGGGTGTCCAAGCTGGACACGTGGTATGAACTGGCACTCTACGCCTTGGAGGTGCTGGCCTGCCCTGCCGCCAGCGTTCTGTCTGAGCGGGTATTTAGTGCTGCTGGTGGCATCATAACAGATAAGCGTATCCGCCTTTCCACCGACAATGCTGATAGGTTGACACTTATAAAAATGAACAAGGCCTGGATTTCCCCTGACTTCTCCACTCCACTGGAGGAAAGCCCCGGGGGAACATAAACTCACTTTATATATGTTATTTACAATGATGTGAATACTCTGTATTCCCATTCACCCCTTCCACCCAAAAAACGGGTATATGGTTGACTCTTAATCTTCTCATCCTCCTCCTCCTCTTCCATATGCCCTGTGCTATAATTTTTATATAGGGCCAGCTCACCAGCGGGCCCTGTGATATAATTTTTATATAGGGCCAGCTCACCAGCGGGCCCTGTTTGCCAATTTTTATATAGGTCAGCTCACCAGCGGGCCTTCTCATATAATGTTTTATTGGGTCAGCTCTCTAGCGGGCCCTCTCATATAATGTTTTATAGCGTCAGCTCACTAGCGGGCCTTCGCATATAATGTTTAGGATGGTCAGCTCTGCAGCAGACCCTCACCCATAATGTTTTAGATGGTCGGCTCAGCGCACGTTTCCCTCTTAATCATGGCCTCAGTTCAATAAAATCAAGGAAATTTTTGGGAGAATTTGCCTCTGCGCACGTTTCCCTCTTAATCATGGCCTCACTTCCGAAAATCAAGGAAATTTTTGGGATAATTTGCAGATGATATACAAGTAAATATACAGCAAATATTGTTTGGTAACAATTTTTCGCCTAAAGTCGTTTTTATTTTCCTTTTTGTGTGTTTTATGGTCAGTCTGTAAAAATGGCATACTACGGGCGAAAGATCGTTCCCAGCAGCGACGTTGGAGTCCAAGATGCATCCAGACATCCTCCCTATGCTGTCCCTGAACCATTTCTGTGGTGTTTCCATCATTTTCTGCCCTTTTCCTATGGACCAGGCACCCTCCCCTCATCAGAGCAGGGGGTGCCTGGTGTAATGCTCGAGTCCTCCCATTGACTTCAATGGGGCTCGGGTGTTCGGCCGAGCACTCGAGCCTCAGGGGGTGCTCGGTCAGAGCACCCGAACACCCGAGCATTGGGGTGCTCGCTCATCACTAATATATATATATATATATATCTATATCTATACTAACAATATTAGCCCGACTTTGCCCGTGCAGTTAATAAAATAAATATCCCTTCCAAAAAACAAAACAAAAGTCCTATGCAGTTGTATGCATGACTAAATAAACATAGAATGTAATATGTGTCTGGTAGTAATAGGGTTAAAAAATTGTACTGGATGTACTGTAGGACTTGTTTCCCCTGACATCCAGGTAAATCCAGATAGGAGGCACTGTTCTGAATGACTGGATTGTTGAATTTGTGTGTGTGTGTGTCTGTGTATTGTACTTGTGTGTGTATCTGTTGTGCATGTGTGTGTGTATTGTGTGTGTGTATTACATGTATGTGTTGTGTGTGTATTGCATGTGTGTATGTTGTGACAAATTGTATGGGAGGATTGTAGAGGGAAGGTATTTAGGACCCAGAATCCTACATAGCCTCTACCCTTCCACCTGTCCCAATTAGCAGGTTTAGCAACCTGTAAAAATCCCAGGCTGCAGAGTTTGTAAAAAGAAAATGTAATTAGACTTCCTGCAGGACTTGAAAAGGTAAGTTAAATCTGTGATATTTTTGTTAGTTTAGAACCTTAAAGTAGAAGGGGAATCTACTACAAGTAAAGTTAGTGCTCAGATTGAGCTAGGTTTTTATTTGTACTGTGTTTTCATTTTGTTTTGCAAAACACTGCCTGCTGATTGTGTTTGTGTTTGATACAATGTCAAAATAAACCTGCACATCTTTTTTAATAACTTTGGACTGTGTGTGATATCCTAGAAGACTGTGCTTGCTGCCCACCCAAGTGCAGCCCGCTTATGGTTTATCATAGTGTGTTTTGTGCATGTGTGTGTTGTACATGTGTGTGTGTTGTGGTATATTGTGTGTATTACATGTTTGTGTTGTGCATGGGTTTGTGTTTTGCATGTGAGTTGTGTTTGTGTATTGCGTGTATTTTTTGTGTGCGTGTGTTGGGGATGTATGTGTGTAAATTGTGTATGTTTTGCAACTGAGGCCTCACACTATTACTGCCCATGCAATGCCCATGATCCCTTCAAATTCCCATCCATCATATACGGCTGGGAAAGATAAATCCATTGCTTGCAAGCGCCTCTCTTCCTGTGCCTCTTCCTCTTCTCTGCGCATGCCCGCCGGCCATTTGGTTTAGGCAGCATGTACATGTATGTTATCACAGCCCGCTGGGGCGTGTGATGATGTGGGGGTGAGGGGAGAGTGAGTGGCACTCAGAGCCACCCTCCACAGTAGACTGGATGTTACTCACATGACCACCAACTCACGGAGTACACACTGCAGGAGTCAGCCTGGGGAGCTCAGCATTGACAGTGAGACTGACTGAGTGACAGTCCAGACAGCAGCAGTCAGCAGAGACCCACCACACAGCACAGGTAGGGGGGTATTAGATGGCCAGGTGGGGTACTGGATGGACTGGGTGGGTATGGCCTGGGTGGGGGGGTACTGGATGGTATAGAGGGAGTTACTGGATGGCTTGTGGGGGGTAATGGATGGTGAGTGGTACTGTATGGCCTGGTAAGGATACTGGTTGGCCTGGTAAGGGTACTGGTTGGCCTGGTAAGGGTACTGGATGGCTTGTGGGGATACTGGATGGCCTGGTGGGGTACTAGATGGCTTGTGGGGGTACTGAATGGCCTGGAGGGGTACTGGATGGTTTGTGGGGGTACTGGATGGCTTGTGGGGGTATGGTCTGGGAGGTACTGGATGGTTTGTGGGGGTATGGTCTGGTGGGGGTACTGGATGACTTGTGGGGGTACTGTATGGTCTGGTGGGGGTACTGGATAACTGGATGGCTTGTGCGGGTACTGAATGGCCTAGGGGGATACTGGATGGCATGTGGGGATATGGTCTGGGGGGTACTGGATGGCATGTAGGGGTATGGTCTGGGGGGTACTGGATGGCTTGTGGGGAGTATGGTCTGGGAGGTACTGGATCGCTTATGGGGGTACTGTGTGGCCTGGTGGGGTACTGTATGGCCTGGTGGGGTATTAGATGGCTTGTGGTTGTACTGGATGGCCTGGAGGGGTACTGGATGGCTTGTGGGGATACTGGATGGCCTGCTGTATGATCTAGGGGGTACTGGATGGCTTGTGGGGTTAATGGATGGCCTGGGAGGTGCTGGATGCCTTGTGAGGGTACTGTATGGCATGTGAGGGTACTGTATAGCCTGAGGGGGTACTGGATGGCTAAGACTTTGGGGAGGTACTGGATGTCCTGAGGGGGTTACTGGGAGGTGGGGCTTATGATGTCATGGGGAGGGGCCAATTATGTCATTGGGCAGGGGGCCCAGACCTCTTTTTGAACCAAGGGCCCTGGGTCCTCTCAGCCGCCCCTGTTGATGGCGCTGCAGTCATATGCAGTACTGACTGCCCGAACGTGCCGCGGCTGATACGGAGTGGAACGCTACGAATTCAGACCGTGGTCCTCTCTGCGCTCCGTATCAGCCGTGGCACGGGCAGTCTGTACTGCACATGACTGCAGCGCTCACAGCCGTCTCTTCTGCGCATGACGGCTTCTGACAAACATCCTAGCGAATTATAATACAGGATATGCATACTGATGAAATTGATACAATATATTTCACATTTATAAATTCAAAGTCTACCAATGTTCGAAACTCTCGGGAGGAATATGCATAAATATTGATAATAGAAGGAATTATTCATCTGTGTCACCTATAAGAGTACTAGTGACTATGGACATATTATAATTTATCCCTTTGGAAGGTTTTTTTTTACAATTTTTAGTAATCGATCACATATTGGCCTTTTTTCTGCATTTGCACCGTTTTTAAATTTTGATTTATTATTAATTCTTGGGGATATATCTAGATATCTATATTCAGTTAGCTATTAGCGATACACAAACGCCTTATAGGTATGGTGTATGGGAGTTTCCTTTTACATCATTGTGGAGAGATTGGACACAGTGCATAATTTTGGTGTCTGGGAGCTCACATGTTTTCACATTACCAGTCCGACGCTGTACAGAGGTTTTGTAGCATTTTTCTGTAGATAATTGCTTTCCATACACCATCGAAAAAGACTGTGTCATCCCGACAGTTCTGGGGACCGGAGAAGTGAACAGAGGCATCCCCCACTCTTACCACATATGTATTCATGTACATTTCTCCAACCAATACATATCTGTGCTGTTTATTGGCAAAATGATATTAGAATATAGATTGGGCTATATCTACAGCGTCTTTTCTTAATTTCGGTACTGCAGAGATCTATCTCATCATAGTTTAATTATATTTTCTTGTGGGGAATCATATTAGATATGTGTTTAATAAAACCCATTAGGAATATACCTTTCTTAGATGTTCGTGTGCTTTGTGGTTTGTCTCTCGGCAGTTGCCCGTTAATTTGCATAGCAAGTCTAGATGTTTTATTTAGCGTCAGACTATTATAGCATCAACATACAGCCCTAGTCTAGGAAACAGGCATGTATTCCCTTTGAGTGAGAACGCTTACTTTAAGTTGTTGTGTGTGTGTATATATATATATATATATATATATATATATATATATATATATGTGTGTGTGTGTATCACTCCCATGCATCCTGCAGTGGATCTACAACAGCTGAAGATGATAATGATGACTATATATAAAGATAAAGGTATAGTAATGTTTCACAATAAAAGTATCTCCAATTAATCTTCATAGTATTTGTGCCGTGTAGAGTGTTATTTCAGTACTGTGAGCTTTGTAGTTCAAGAGTAATTGAATGATAAAGTATCCCCCTCCCACCCCTTTTACTGATGTAACACTTCTCACCTCAGAGCACCAAGACTGTCCGGATGGATCACAGAGAGGGACAGTGTTCAGTGAGCATAAGGAAAAACCTGAAATACCTGTTAAGTGGGGCAGGGTTTTCCTTATGATCACAGTAAGAAGATTGCCCCTTGCTGTAATCTGTCCGGAGCCTGAGGGGAAGTGTTTTACACCAGGTAAAAGGGGCGGGAGGGGGATACTTTATCATTCAATTTCTCTTGAACTACAACTCTGACATTATTGAAATTATACTCACCACGGCCCAAATACTATGAAGATTAATTGGAGTTGCTTTTATTTAGAAACATTACTATCCCTTTAATTGAGTTATACAAGTTACAGTATGGCATGTGAAATAAACAAGTTCTTCATTTCAAAACTATCCAGAAATTAATGGGCTACAATAAATCAACATCTCAATGAAGACAAGTACAGAACAGAATGTGCAAGTGACAAATTCTCATTTCATTAGCATATCTTATCCATAAACCGTATGGCACTTAATTCAGAGCTCTAGCAGCTGATCACTGAAGCTGATCATGTACCAATAAAATGGAGCAAACTAACGGCACCAAAGGGAGCGTATATAGATCCACATTAATTTAAATGTGTCTCTAACACATTGCTGAAATACTCATTTAACTTTTCAAGCAGTCCACTGGGATTTGTCGTATGTATAGAGGCCTGTCACAAGTGTGATATAAACTGGTATAACAGATCACTGAGGATGCTATTCTAAGAACACGGAGGAAAGTGAAAATTGGAGCAAACAAATTGCATATAAATTTGGCTTCCATGGATTTAAATGGGATTTTAATCACTTGAATGCTAGAAAGGTCTCCAAAGTATTTCATTTCTCAAGCAGGACAATGAGGTATCAGCTCACTGAGGACAATGTATTAAATAAAAGTGGAGCAGTTGGCTTACTCCACTGTGATTTAGTACATCGGCCTCAGTGATCTGCTGTACCAATATAGATTAAAGGTTTCTGCCATATTGTATATCTGCATACATACCTAGGAACATTTTCTTCTAATGTCTCCAGAGGGGAATCATGTGGTGCCAGTGAAAAGATATAAATGACGAGATTCACAGCACAAAGGGGGGGGGTGGCTTAATTGTGTTGGGGGGGGGGTTAAATGAGCTGTGCAATAAAGTGGGCGGAAGTAGGTGAGAAGTGGGCAGAACAGGGTGGGGACGGAGGAGTAGTGGGTGGGAAGTGGACAGAACAGGTTGGGGAAGGAGGAGTAGTGGGTGGGAAGTGGACAGAACAGGGTGGGGAAAGAGGAGTAGTGGGTGGGAAGTGGACAGAACAGGGTGGGGAAGAAGGAGCAGTGGGTGGGAAGTGGACAGAACAGGGTGGGGAAGGAGGAGTAGTGGGTGTGATAGTGGACAGAACAGGTTGGGGAAAGAGGAGTAATGGGTGGGAAGTGGACAGAACAGGGTGGGGAAGAAGGAGCAGTGGGTGGGAAGTGGACAGAACAGGGTGGGGAAGAAGGAGCAGTGGGTGGGAAGTGGACAGAACAGGGTGGGGAAGGAGGAGTAGTGGGTGGGAAGTGGACAGAACAGGTTGGGGAAAGAGGAGTAATGGGTGGGAAGTGGACAGAACAGGGTGGGGAAGAAGGAGCAGTGGGTGGGAAGTGGACAGAACAGGGTGGGGAAAGAGGAGTAATGGGTGGGAAGTGGACAGAACAGGGTGGGGAAGAAGGAGCAGTGGGTGGGAAGTGGACAGAACAGGGTGGGGAAGGAGGAGTAGTGGGTGGGAAGTGGACAGAACAGGTTGGGGAAAGAGGAGTAATGGGTGGGAAGTGGACAGAACAGGGTGGGGAAGAAGGAGCAGTGGGTGGGAAGTGGACAGAACAGGGTGGGGAAGAAGGAGCAGTGGGTGGGAAGTGGACAGAACAGGGTGGGGAAGGAGGAGTAGTGGGTGGGATAGTGGGAGGAACAGACTGGGAAGGAGCAGATGCGAGCAGAGTTTCGTAAGAAACTCCCCACCCCTGGAGATTCAGCCCCTGCCCTGGAGACCCGGTAATTCACTGTGAAAACCAGAGTCCACAGGGCAAATCTGGAGAGTTACCAGCTTTGTCTTTATAGCTATAAAAATCTGTTTCTGGTTCGATGAACATCCCTCCCCATGGATGCAGGGTAGATCACCTGCATTCAGTGAATCACCACAGGTCAGTGATTTTGGCAGGAGAGGGTAGGCATACATGGGAACTCTCCGGATTTCCCCAGAGACTCAGGATTTGAGACTGAATTACCAGGTCTCCGGGGCAGAGGCTGATTCTACAGATGTGGGGAGTTTGCTTTGAAACTCTGCCCACTTCTGCTCATTCCCACCCAGTTCCTCCCACTTTTCCTCTTTTCCCACCAGTTCCTCTCACTTTTCCTACTTTCTCACCCAGTTCCCCTCACTTTTCCTCCTCCCCCACTAGTTCTTCCCACTTTTCCTCCTTTCCCATCAGTTCTTCCCACTTTTCCTCCTCCCCCACCAGTTCTTCCCACTTTTCCTCCTTCCCCACCAGTTCCCCTCACTTTTCCTCCTCCCCCACCAGTTCTTCCCACTTTTCCTCCTTCCCCACCAGTTCCCCTCACTTTTCCTCCTCCCCCACCAGTTCTTCCCACTTTTCCTCCTCCCCCACCAGTTCTTCCCACTTTTCCTCCTTCCCCACCAGTTCTTCCCACTTTTCCTCCTTCCCCACCAGTTCTTCCCACTGTTCCTCCTTCCCCACCAGTTCCTCTCACTTTTCCTCCATCCTCACCCAGTTCCTTCCACTTTTCCTCCTTTCCTACCCAGTTCCTCCCACTTTTCCTCCTTCCCACTCAGTTCCTCCTACTTTTCCTCCTTCCCCACTAGTTCTTCCCACTTTTCCTAATTCCCCACCAGTTCCAACCACTTTTCTTCCATCCCCACCAGTTCCTATCACTTTTCCTCCATCTCCACCCAGTTCCTTCCACTTTTCCTCCTTCCTCACCAGTTCTTCCCACTTTTCCTCCTTCCACACTCAGTTCCTTTTACTTTTCCTCCTTCCCCATCAGTTCTTCCCACTTTTCCTCCTTCCTCACCAGTTCTTCCCACTTTTCCTCCTTCCCCACCAGTTCCTCTCACTTTTCCTCCATCCTCACCCAGTTCCTTCCACTTTTCCTCCTTTCCTACCCAGTTCCTCCCACTTTTCCTCCTTCCCACTCAGTTCCTCCTACTTTTCCTCCTTCCCCACTAGTTCTTCCCACTTTTCCTAATTCCCCACCAGTTCCAACCACTTTTCTTCCATCCCCACCAGTTCCTATCACTTTTCCTCCATCTCCACCCAGTTCCTTCCACTTTTCCTCCTTCCTCACCAGTTCTTCCCACTTTTCCTCCTTCCACACTCAGTTCCTTTTACTTTTCCTCCTTCCCCATCAGTTCTTCCCACTTTTCCTCCTTCCTCACCAGTTCTTCCCACTTTTCCTAATTCCCCACCAATTCCTCCCACTTTTCCTCCTTCCTCAGCAGGTTCCACACACTTTTCCTCCTTCCCCACCCAGTTTCTCCCACTTTTCCGCTTTCCCCACAAGTTCCACCCACTTTTTCTCCTTCCCACCCAGTTCCTCCAACTTTTCCTCCTTTCCACCCACTTCTTCCCACTTTTGTTATGCCACAGAAAGCCCCGCCAGCATTTGTGGGTAAACCAATCCCCTTTTGCTGCAATGAGATTCACAGGGACACTGATTTTCACAGGAGTGGGCTGGAGGGAGAAGCGGGGGCAGTGGAGCCCTTGATTTGCTTAGCAGGCAAAGCTGTATAACATATAACATATATTTACTACTCCTTTAACCCTTTCAACTACTTGAATGCTGGCGAGCTCTACAATTAATTGAGATTTTCATTTGACACCTTTTTTTTAGGTTTGTTGCAGATTTGTTCCATTTTCTTTATGCGTAGGGCCCATAATATAAGTTGAGCTTCTCTGATTCTCTGACTCCCACTTTACATATGCAAATTATCCTTGGGATTAGTCACCTGTTACATTCTGGTTCTTTTGCGGGTTTTGTTCGCTCAGGCCTTCTCCATCTTGTCGTTGCCTTTCGGGTGTTTGCAGCGGCTTTTTCAGTTTTTGCCGGATGTGACGTGCAGCCTAGCAGCAGTTTGCTGTATCTCCGTTGCTGGGTGTTCGTGTCACTTCCGGTCCGCGGCTATATATCGGGAGCTATGAGGGGTTTTCAGACGCCTTAGTATAGTGTCTAGTGTATAGTTATCACGGTCCCCGTGTTTTTGCTGTCAATCTTGGCTGTATACCTATGCATTGGAGGAAGCTGATTGGCCCACCCAGGATGTTCCTTTATATGCTGGAGGTTGGGCACTTGTCAGTTGCCCTTTCGTGGTGTTCCTGTTCCTACGCTTTGTTGCTAGTATCTCCTGTGTACCGACCCGGCTTGCCTGACTACTCTGCGGTTCCTGCTCCGTGATCTGACCCGGTTCTGGCTGAAGACCCTGCTCTGTGATCTGATCCGATTCTGGCTGAAGACCCTGCTCCGTGATCTGACTCGATTCTGGCTGACGACCCTGCTCCATGATCTGACCCGATTCTGGCTGAAGACCCTGCTCCGTGATCTGACTCGATTCTGGCTGAGGACCTGACTTCGTGATCTGACTCGTTGCTGGCTGCTGAATCTGCTCCGTGATTGACCTGCTTCTCGTTGGGGAAGTCTGCTGCTGTCCGGTTCCTGTTCCGGTGTTCCAGTACTCTGCAGTCGCTCCGACGACATTCTGAACTGTACAGAGACTCACTGTTTCTCTCTCTCGGCAGTAAGCTGTGACCTAGGGTACTCTGCCTTATGCTGGTTGCTGTCACTCCTTCTCATACCGAACCACTTAACCTGTGCGGTGCCGTTAGTCTCCGTGGTGTGCCTTCCATAGTATCCAAGTATATGGTTAACTGCTGAGCCACTTATTGGTGTTCCTCTCTGTATCTTACGAGCTCCCTCTGTGCACCGACGGCCGGTGCTCGGTGTCTGTTAGTCCGCTCGCTACAGTAGTAGCTGCACCGGAGGGGTGCTCTGGCTCCGGCCTATTCACGATAGAGGATACGCTTTCAAGCCGCACTTCCAGTGCGCCGGCTCCATACAGCTTGTGCAGTAACCTTCACTGTGGCATCCAAGGGGTGTCCAGGCCCCATCTGTTTGGCACTCGCAGGGTTATTACGTAAACTAGTGAGGGCGTTTATGGTTCTGGTTTCCAGCACTGGCAGTAGTATTCCCAGAAAGCCCATGGAGGTGGTATTGGTTCAGCTTTGGACATAAGGGCGCAGTCCTATTTCTACTTGAGAGTGTATTCAGTCAGACACCATTTCTATCATTACTTGCTAGAGACTGTTCGATATATCCTGGGCGTTGGCCTATCCTGATCCTTTCTGCTGTTGTGCACCTATTAACCCTTAGGGGTTATTCTCCATTATATCATTGTGTGCATTCACTTGTCAGTGTTACCATTACTGTTATTCTTGTACTGGCCCTTAGGGGCACTATTTTACTATCCAGTTCAATAAAACTGTGTTTTTACTTCATAACCTGGTCTGTGTGTCAGAAAACCGTAACAATAGTATTCTAGTTGTTCTCTTGTAGCTTATGTGTATGATCCGGCCTGATTCCTGACTACTCTCAGCCTCCTGATTTCGGTACTTGCTCCTGTGTATGATCCGGTCTTGTTCCTGACGCCTCTCAGCCTCCTGATTTTGGTCCTTCCTTCCTGTGTATGACCCGGTTTGGTTCCTGACGCCTCTCAGCCTACTGATTTTGGTACCTTCCTTCCTGTGTATGACCCGGCCTGCTCTCCTGAGTTCATCTTCTGTCACCAGCGAGTACAGTGTGACCTACAGTGTATGTCTCAGTTTGTCCAATTCCTGTTCCTGCTGTCCATTGAGTTCCTTTGGGCTGAGTGAGTACCCTTTTTCTTTGGAGATATTTCCTCCCTGGGGATTAGGGTACTAGTTTGGCTACCAATCTGGCTTCGCGGGCAGCACCTTTATACGGTTGAGCCGCAGCACGACTCCTGGTAGGAAACCACCGAACCTGAGCTTCACCCCTATCACGGTGTCTGGGATCCCTCTCTGTCACTCTCGCTTGTGGTGCGCTCTGATTGGCTGAGTCTGTTTGGCCTGCACCTGGTGACCTTTTTATGCCTGGCCATTGACACCTGTCAGGTGCCCTTTCGTGGTGTTCCAGAGCCAGTGTTGCTGTTGCTGTGTTCCTGCGTTCCTGATTCCTGTGTACTGATTTGGCCTGTTTTCGACTACGCTCCTGTGTTCCTGCTTCGTGATCTGACCCGGCTTGGATGACGTTCCTGCTCGTGACTGATTTGGCTTGTCGGAGAACCAACTCCGTGACCCGACCCGGCCTGGCTGACTTCCTGCTCCGTGACCTGAACCGGCTTGTTACAGAGACCTGCTTTGTTCCTGCTTCCTGCTGCTGGTGTCGCCGTGGCGACATTCTGACTTCCGCTGAGCTCGTTTACCGGGCTGATCATGCTGCCTCTTTAACACTTGCAGAGCCTTGTCTCCAGTGCTGAGTCTCCGTTAACACTTGCAGAGCTGTACTTCCGTTGCTGAGCCTTCCTTGGCACTTGCAGAGCGATACCCACTATTGCTGAGCCTCCGATCCTTGAGCTGCTATTAACCCTTGCAGTGCTGCTGTCTCCTTATCTGAGCCTTCACTTACACTTGCAGAGCCTATGCTGTTGATTCGCTACATCTGCTGAGCCGGCCGCATTGTAAGCGTGGTCTAGACGGCGGCTCATCTTGTCACCAGCAAAGTAGTCGGTTTATGTTACCGCGCCCGCGAGAGGCACTATTGGCTCTTGCTCTAGCTGTGTTCTCTCCGGTATACGCCCATGGGGGCTATTGGCTCAAACACTTGCAGCACAGGGTGGTCTCCGGTATACTCCTGTGGGGGCTACTGGCTCAAGCACTTTCAGCGCAGGGTGGTCTCCATTGTTACGCTCGTGGGGGCTACTGGCTCAAGTTCTTGCAGGTTGTCTCCAGTATATGCCCGTGGGGGCTATTGGCTCAAGCTAATCCTGTGCAGTTGTTCTCCGTTATTACGCCCGTGGGGGCTAACGGCAAGCTCTTGCAGTGTAGCTATCTCCGTTGTTACGCCTGTGGGGGCTATCGACTCAAGCACTTGCAGTTGAAGTTGTCTCCATTGCTACGCCCGTGGGAGCTATTCATTGCAACTTCTCTGCAGACTCTACCACTATTCCGGTACTGCCTGCAGCTTGCTAGCCTTAAGAACTTTAGCTGTTGCATCATTTACACCAATAGCTGCCTGATCACCACCTTGGGCGTGCCAAACACCACAACAGAGACTGACTGATTATTGTATTGAGTATCCTCGCTACTGTGTGCCTGTCCTGAGACAGTATATGTGATACTTATGCTCCTGTATACTGGGCCTGTGAAGGCATAACTGTCATTATATCGCTATTATTTTGTGTTGCCTGTAGAGGGCGATCTTTCCTCTTTATTTTTTTTAATAAAACTGTGTTTTATTCTAACCAGCTGGTCTGAGTGTCTTAAAAACCGTTACATCCCCCTAGCGTCGCACTCTAGCATCTTGCTCCCTAATTTCTTGTTGGAGGAGGCTGACCTTTCTTCTTGCTTGTTTTTGGGTATCTCTTTCTAGACTAACTTCCCCACTGTGGAGGTGCTAGCTGTATAGTATTTGACATCACCCCAAGGGTAATAGGGGAATCCAGCACTGGACCCCTTCCTCACAGTGCCTAGAGAGATCATCTACACCTCACTGACGAGGCCCAACAAGGCTGAAACGTACGTCTGGGGTCGGCTGTTTCTCTTGTTCAGAGAGGAATTGCCTGGCATTTCGTGGTTGGACTGCTGTTATGGCAGGATCAGTATGATGTGTTTTAGGATATTTCCTCTCTGTGAAAGGCACTAGTGAGCTAAAAGAGACTGTACCCTGGGTAGGACACCATTCCTATAGAGACTGCATCCTGGGTAGGACACCATTCCTATAGAGACTGTACCCTGGGTAGGACACCATTCCTATAGAGACTGCACCGTGGGTAGGACACCATTCCTATAGAGACTGCACCCTGGGTAGGATACCATTCCTATAGAGACTGCACCCTGGGTAGGACACCATTCCTATAGAGACTGCACCGTGGGTAGGACACCATTCCTATAGAGCCTGAAAATTTGTATTGCAGGCTCCTTCCTAGTTGAGCGACTCAGACTCCCACTTTACAAAGAAACAGATTTAGCACTTAAAGAGTTAAACGTTCCATTGAAATCAATTCATTTGCGCTCTCTGGGGCTGCGTACTAAGTTTTCAACAGGACAGTCCCGCCTTCTGCGGATAAACTTTTAATTCGTAACTTTTTAATTTGTACCCTTTTGAGTGCCAGAGAGGAATCCAATGCACTGCATTGCAATGTGTTATTTACCTCTCTCGCACTTGAAGGGTTAATCCGAGGCTTTTGACATTGCAGGAAAACTCACAGTTTTTTTTTTTTTTGTCCTTGGCAAGCTGCCAGCAAAGTCACAACATCACCAGCTTTTATCACTACAAACAGATTTATCTCTGCTGAATGGCACCTTTAATTGTATCCAGATGGATTCACTTCTCTGCTGGAGTCAAACTTAGCTTTGCACCTTGTATTCCTCTGAGAACCCTGGAAACTTAATAGCTTGATGTGTGAGGTTATGTTCACATGTATAGAGAGGAGGATAGATTAGGTACAGAGAAAGAGAGAAAGACAACAGAGTGAGCAGGCAGAGAGAGATAGAGGGTGCGAGAGAGGGAGTGTGGATAGAGAGAGGGAGTGTGGATAGAGAGAGGGAGTGTAAATAGGATGAGGGAGTGTGGATAGAGAGTGGGATTGTAAATAGGATGAGGGAGTGTGGATAGAGATAGGGAGTGTGGATAGAGATAGAGAGTGATAGACAGGGAGTGTGGATAGGATGAGGGAGTGTAGAAAGAATGAGGGAGTGTAGATAGAAAGAAGGAGTGTGGTTAGAGATAGGGAGTGTGGATAGAGATAGGGGGTATAAATAGGATGAGGGAGTGTGGATAGAGAGACAGGGAGTGTGGATAGAGATAGGGAGTGTGGATAGGATGAGGGAGTGTAGCTAGAGAGGAGTGTGGTTAGAGAGAAGGAGTGTGGATAAAAAGAGTGTGAATAGTGAGAGGGAGTGTGGACAGAGAGAGGGAGTGTAGATAGCGATAGTGTGCATAGTGAGAGGGAGTGGATAGGGAAGAAGTGACCAGTGAGAGAGAGAAATAGAATATTAGACATAGGTGATACAGGTAGTGACAAAATAGTGTGAGAGAGAAGAGAGAACAAGAGAGAGAAGGAGAGCGAGAGAGAGAGGTGATACAAAGGGAGAGAAAATAAATAAGATTGAAAAAGAGAGAGCGAGAGAAAGATGGTATTAAGAGTGGAGAGAGAGAGAGGTGATACTAAGAGTGATAAAATAAATAAGAATGAGAGAGAGAGAGAGAACAACAGAGTGAGTGGACAGAGAAAGGGAGTATGGATAGAGTGATGGAGTGTGGACAGAGTGAGGGAGTGTGGATAGAGAGAGAAAATATATAGAGAGAGTGTGTATAGTTTGAATAGAGAGAGGGAGTGTGACTAGAGAGAGGAAGTGTGGATAGAGATAGGGAGTGTAGATAGGATGAGGGAGTGTAGATAGAGAGAAGGAGTGTGGTTAGAGAGAGGGAGTGTAGATAGAAAGAGTGTAAATAGTGAGAGGGAGTGTGGACAGAGAGAGGGAGTGTAGATAGCGATAGTGTGCATAGTGAGAGGGAGTGGATAGGGAAGAAGTGACCAGTTAGAGAGAGAAATAGAATATTAGACATAGGTGATACAGGTAGTGACAAAATAGTGTGAGAGAGAAGAGAGAACAAGAGAGAGAAGGAGAGAGAGAGGTGATACAAAGAGAGAGAAAATAAATAAGACTGAAAAAGAGAGAGCGAGAGAAAGATGGTATTAAGAGTGGAGAGAGAGAGAGGTGATACTAAGAGTGATAAAATAAATAAGAATGAGAGAGAGAGAACAACAGAGTGAGTGGACAGAGAGAGGGAGTATGGATAGAGTGAGGGAGTATGAATAGAGTGAGGGAGTGTGGATAGAGACAGGGAGTGTGGATAGTTTGAATAGCGAGAGGGAGTGTGAATAGAGAGAGGGAGTGTGAATAGCGAGAGGGAGTGTGAATAGCGAGAGGGAGTGTGAATAGAGAGAGGGAGTGTGAATAGCGAGAGGGAGTGTGAATAGCGAGAGGGAGTGTGGACAGAGAGAGGGAGTGTAGATAGCGATAGTGTGCATAGTGAGAGGGAGTGGATAGGGAAGAAGTGACCAGTGAGAGAGAGAAATAGAATATTAGACATAGGTGATACAGGTAGTGACAAAATAGTGTGAGACAGAAGAGAGAACAAGAGAGAGAAGGAGAGCGAGAGAGAGAGGTGATACAAAGGGAGAGAAAATAAATAAGATTGAAAAAGAGAGAGCGAGAGAAAGATGGTATTAAGAGTGGAGAGAGAGAGAGGTGATACTAAGAGTGATAAAATAAATAAGAATGAGAGAGGGAGAGAGAACAACAGAGTGAGTGGACAGAGAAAGGGAGTATGGATAGAGTGAGGGAGTATGAATAGAGTGAGGGAGTGTGGATAGAGAGAGGGAGTGTGGATAGTTTGAATAGCGAGAGGGAGTGTGAATAGCGAGAGGGAGTGTGAATAGAGAGAGGGAGTGTGAATAGCAAGAGGGAGTGTGAATAGCGAGAGGGAGTGTGAATAGAGAGAGGGAGTGTGAATAGCGAGAGGGAGTGTGAATAGCGAGAGGGAGTGTGAATAGAGAGAGGGAGTGTGGATAGAGTGAGGGAGTGTGGATAGAGTGAGGGAGCGTGAATAGAGCGAGTGAGAGAGATATAGGATGTGAGATACAGGTAATACAGGTGTTTAGAAAATAGAGTGAGAGAGAGGAGAGAATGAGAGAGGAGGAAGAGAGAGAATAAGCGAGAGAGGGTAGAAAGAGTGGCGAGAAAGAGGTGATACAGAGAGTGAGAAAAATAAAGGAGAATGAGGGTGTAAATGGAGAGAGAGAAGGTGGGGGAAAGAATAACAGGTAGAGGTGATATAGAGAGAAAACTAAATGTAAATGAGAGACAGGAGAAAGAGAGACAGTTAATAGAGAAAGAAAAAACCACGTTGTTGTTCACTTTTCCATGGGAAAATCCTCTTTAAAACAGAGATTCAAATCTTTACATTTTTCACCCACTGGCAAAATTTTTTTCAGTGGCTAGAAAGTTTCCGCACATTGATTTATGTCAAACATGTTAAAGCCAATCACCCACCAGGAATCGAGGACTGCGGTTGCTGTACCCCGTGATTCTCCAGAAAGGCAACAAGAGGAGAGGCAAAGATCAAAGAGGAGGAAGAACAGAGAAACCCAGTCAGAGACTGGAAGTTCCATGACGAGTGAAACAACTAGCTCGCCATCACCTTCTAGGGTAACTACATCTTCTGCCAATCCACCTCATTCATCTTTACTTCCCCCTCCAAATGATAACCACTCTGTTAGGATATGGTGTCATGCCGCTTACCTCTTTCCCCTCCCATCATCCGATCGCGGGTGTTTCCCCTCCTGTTGTCTCCAAATGCGCAGAGTCTTCCGGGTTCGTCGAGTCGGCATGGGAATGACGTCACCGCCCGGCGTGTATATAGGGCGACATCCTGCTTCACTCGGAGCACTATCACAGTGTTCCAGTTAAGGGAAGTCCTCTTGTCCGTGCTCTTAGTCTTTAATCTTTCCAAGACTCTTGTTAGCTTTCAGTGAATGACCCTTGGCTAGACTTCTGACACCTCTTCCTGCCTACCAAATTTAACCTGTTGCTCTCCAGTGTATGACCCTTGGCAAGACTTCTGACTCCTCCTTCTGCCTACTGAATTTAACCTGTTACTCTCCAGTGTATGACCATTGGCAAGACTTCTGGATATCCTTTCTTGATCTTTGGTTAAACCTAACTTCTATTCTACTTTTCCATTTCTTGGGGAGTTTATTGCTACACTGTAACCACCGTACTCTAGCTACGCACCCTAACCACCGCTCTCCAGCCCTCACTCCCCCCTGCAGGAGAGTTCGTACTGTCCACGGAGGAGCTATCCAGGTCTTGGTCCTAGCTCAACTAGGATCAGACATCTGGCCTTGCGGCCAGCAACTATAATCCGGCCCTAGCCGCAGCACAGCCTTACCGTGACAGTCACCGCTTTACGAGCCTCGATCTCAAAGCAGCGCACTCTAGCACTCCCTCTCCTGCAGGCTTCTACCTGCTTCGTGTATCCTGCTAGGTCCTGACATATGGCAGTTCATGTCCACCCATTGCACACTGTGTGGTGCACTGATCACACATGGCAGTGTGGGGGAACAGAATTGCAAGCAGGGCATCAAGCAGCATCTGGTGAGATTCCATCCCATAGAATATGCTAATGTGGTGGCAGGGAGGGTTCATTATTATTATTAAACTGTCAGCAAGTTCTCATGTGTCCTTAGTGGGGTGTGGACAAAGGGTACAGTGAAAGCAGCAGTACTTGGTTTTTGGTATGATGATCTTTGGATACAGCTTTGCCAGGAGTTATTTACCAAACACAGTGTGTACATTGCAGTTGCTGATGAGAGGCACAGTTCCTGCTCTCAAGGGAAAAATGTATATTCTAGTAACAACACACCCATGATTTTGGAGGAGGGGCAGTTGGAGACGAATTATTGGCCAACTTCTTCTTTTCTCCACATATACTGGGAGCTACTTATTGTGCTGTTACTGCCTCAGGTGCATCACTGGAGCTAGTTGTGGCAAGTGGAACCTTCATCATCCATCACCCATGTTATTGCTGTTGTTGATCCCATTCCCTTTGAGCTGCCTAATCATCCGGCTGCTTAAACAACTCAGCAGCAGCAGCAAGAACAGCAGTCACAAATTCCGCATTTACATCAAGGCTTTTGACTATGGTCAGTGGCTCTGGCCAACACGACACGACTTGCTGGCACTAGGCCAGTAGGTCATTTTTGTTTTCTCAGGGCTTGAGCTTTAAAAAAAAAAAAAATACAAAAAAACCCCAAAAACATATCCTACAAAAGAAAGGATTTTGGGGGTTTGTTTCTAACTACAAATCTACAAATCAATGTTTCCTTAGGAAATGTCAAAATGGATATAAAAGGTTGCTCCACAACCAATATATTCCCAATCTAATAGTGCGCTAATCAATTTTAAGCAATAATTTGGCAAATTAGCAGTACAAATATACTCTAATAAGTATAAGTCCTACAAACCAGTGTTTCCTCAGGGCTTGGGCCTCTAACAACAAATCTAACAAATCATCCTCTGCAAAATACTCTATCACGTCAAGTGATCACGTCATGTCTATCATACGACAATACCTGGGGAGGAACAGAAGAAGATTGACAGGCTGTGGGGCAGAACTGTAACCGCAGTCTGTCCCAAAGTAATGCCACAGCAGATTTTTAATAATGTAAATTTAGAAAAAATCATGCTTTAAAAAAAACCAAAAAACAACAACGATAAAAGCTTATCGATATATGATGATGTCAATGTATGTCAATTAGGTAAACTTGTATAGGGTGATAATTCCCCTTTAAATCTTAATTGATCTCAACGAAACAGAACTGACATTTTCTTATTATCTTACATTGATACAATAAAGAATATTTGCAAATGCCTTAGAATCTGGTGAGACACTGTATAATAATATAAGTAGGCTAGGAGTGAACATCTATAGGTGGGTCAGTGGCAGGGTTTTATCTGACGATCATGCACCTCTCTTGTTCTTTCCTTAACAGCCCAATACACCGAAATGTTAATAAATATATTTAGCGGTATGATTATGTTAACTGAAATGACACAAATGCACTTAACAGTTTAGTTAATACTTCAGAAGTGCCGGCTCTTATTACAATTTCCTCTGTATCAGCTGTGCCGCGGCAGTCTCTATTGCGCATGACTGCATCTTTACACACATTTTAGCTAATTATTATACAGGATATTCTACTCAGTGTCTTGATATTGTACTACTCACTTGTTAATGTTAAGAGACAGTGTGCTGACTGGCAACTGTTGAAGACTTTCAGGGCTGGCTGCCTTCTTGGGGAACAATTCGGGTCACCTCCTTTCCTTGCCCCTCCGCCGGTTCGTGCGATTACTCGCTCACTGCTCTTACTGCAAGAACCTGAGTAGTCACCCGCTCCGCTTCGTGACCATCTCCGTCACAGCACATGCACAGCCAATGAGAGAGGAGTATCCTGTCAACACACTCTTCTCTCATTGGCTGCCGTGCTACCACAACATACTGGAAAGGTATTGGTCGGCAGAGGACATCATGCCATCCATACCTTGATGATTGAATGCATGTTCGTTCTCTCTCAAATTTATATTGAAGTAGTCTGTTTAAGAATAACAGCAGCATCTGCGCCGCACTGGGGCAATAAAAGAATTACACATATACCATAATACATTCAGGGCTACCCACTGGACCACAATATTCGGGGCTGTCCAAGGCTACAATCGAAGGCTTCAGCCCCCTTAGCCCCCCCTAGCGACGCCCCTGTATAATACTAAATATATTTATTAACATTTTGGTGCATTGAGCTGTTAATCCTTTGAATGCTAGTGGGGTACGCACCTCATTGCTTCACGGGGACCCCTGAATTCCATGACGTGCCGGGACCGTCACTGGTCCTTAAAGTGGAAGTACCACCCATTATAAATTTGCCACGCAATAATTATACATATGGCAACTAGCTTCTTCCACGATCTGAAATAATCCTGTTTCTTCAGGCACTGATGGTCAGGCTTCTTGCTGTAGAGACGTCTGCGCTCCTGTGCCGTCAGTCCCTTCAGGTGCCTTTCGGCTCCATGCAGTGCCTCCTAGAGGAGACTGGGATGAACAGCACAGGTGCGCAGATGTCTCTAAGCCAAGATGTCTGCGTGCAAGCCTGGCCGTCTCAGAAGAAACAGGATAACTTCAGATTGTGGTACTTTTCGCAGATAACACTATTAAGATTCATGTCGCCATATACCTAATTATTGGGGAGCAGCTTTATATTGGGTGGTAGTACCGCTTTAAGTGCAGGACAGCTGTGATGGTCCTGCCACAGTTTTGGGCCTTGCAGGGTTAAACAACACTTTAAAATGATCTTTAACATCAAATAACAGTGATAAGGAGGAAGTCAGTCACTGGGAGTTTTCTCCCTCTAATTAGATTTTAGTTTTCAGCACAAACCACAATAGAGGAATACACTCGGGTGGCAGCGGAACGCTGGAATTTGTGATATTCTCTTTTACACTTAAAGGGATAGTAATACTTAATAATTACTAAGCGCTATATTGAAGTCATATTAAAAACAAATGTATTTCCCCCAGTGTCATCTTTCAAACTGTTATGGTTTGAGAGATAATCGCTCCTAAAGTTGCCCTCTCCCTCCCCCTTCCCCGAAGTCAGCGTTGTAGTTGACTGAAGGGAAATCCGTTCTTACGATCATCAGGCGGCTCTGCAGCAGAGTCGCGATCGCGTTAATAAAAAAAAAAAATATTTCACTAAAACAGTCTTCTACGTGTGCTTGCAAACCAAGAGCAAACCAAGCACACGTAGAAGACCATTTCAGTAAAATATTTATTTTTTATTAACGCGATCGCGGCTCTACTGCAGAGCCACCTGATGATTGTAAGACTGGATTTCCCTTCAGTCAGCTACAACGCTGACTACGGGGAAGGGGGAGGGAGAGGGCAACTTTAGGAGCGATTATCTCTCAAACCATAAAGGTTTGAGAGATGACACTGGGGGCAATACATTTATTTTTAATAGGACTTCAATATAGCGCTTAGTAATTATTAAGTATTACTATCCCTTTAAGTGTAAAAGAGAATATCATAAATTCCAGCGTTCCGTTGCCACCCGAGTGGTTTGAGAGATGACACTGGGGGCAATACATTTCTTTTTAATATGACTTTAATACAGGGTTTAGTAATTATTAAGTATTACTATCCTTTTAAGGCTAATGAGACTTGGATTTGTTAATTGGTCACTGAGCCTGGCTGCGCCTTTCTGGAAGATTGTTCTCTGTGATGTTATACCTTGAAATTAATATGATTAATTATGCCATGAAAAATCATAATGGTAAAAAAGTTCTTCCAAGGACAAATTGTATATTTTTGCCTTTGCTTCTTCCAGTGGGATCCAGTTGTACAAGCAAATGTCATTAGCACCATCCTGTCATGACATTTGCTATGTTCCAGCTATATTTAACCACCTTGTTTATAAGACTTGCAACCTGGCTAATAAATCCACAACTTACCATGTTTTCATACCTTCCAGAGATCTAATGAACAGATTTTCTTTGATGATTGCTGTATTTATAAGACCAGATGCTGTGAAGGTGAATTTCAGAAAGAAGAAGTTGTCTGAATGATAAGATGAAATACCATATGTTTAATCATTTGAATCCTAGCAAGTTGTACAACGCATTTCGTCTCCTTCGAGACCCCCTCTTCCATCCAGAAATTAATGGGGAGTTTTATAAAAAAACGTTCTTAAGTCATGACAACTGGAGATAACGTCAGGTCTGATTTATAAATGATTAAAGGCAGTTTTATAAATATTGCGTTATTACTCTGATGTTCACGCCTGGAATGTATGAGAACAAATAGCGACAATCCATTATAAATTAGATGCGCAACTTTTTACAAACGTCGTTACTCCATTTTGAAAGAAAAACATAGTGTATGGCATACAGCTCTCCTAACCTGGTGTTATTAATTTTATAACTATCGGAGACACTGTTACAGCCATTTGAACGCTTTAACACTTCTTTTTGCTTAATCCAGTGTTTCTCAACCAGGGTGCCGTCGTACTTTGGTGTGCCACGGACATCCACTTAGCAGGGCTTAAAAGTTGAAGTCCTTTGCTACTAGCCAGACCTGAAAAGTTACTCGCCCCTGCCCCACCAGGGCTGAAATTCTACTCGCCAGGGCTGAATTTTCACTCGCCATTGGCTAGTGGAGAGTGGAAATTTTGAGCCCTGCACTTAGGGTGCCCCATTGTGTCTACAATGCTTTGACAAAAATATGATTGTAGACTTTCAAATGTATATTTAAAGGCGCAGTAAACTTTTTTTATGAAAAAATATATATTGTAGGGATTTTCCTATTGAGTAAAATAAGGGTACTCCCACTGCCTAGAGATTTATATTTCCAGAGTTATTACAGTTTAAACCCATGTTTTTTTACATTAGCAGTGCCCTCTAGTGGTTAAATTCTAATTAGATTTCCTGTTAGATTCTAATGGAGAGGAAAGTCAGAAAAGTCAGAGACATACAGTTCTCCATAGAATGTGATAGAAACTGCTGAGTCACTTCCTGTCAGTTACAACTATCAGGAAGTAAACACAGTAAATTCACTTCCTGTCAGTTAGAACTATCAGGAAGTAAACACAGTAAATTCACTTCCTGATTATTTAAACTGCTATAAATTTTGAATAAAACATCTGACAGCAATGGGAGTGACCTTGTTTTATTCAGCAGGAAAAGTTCTATAAAATATGTGTTTTCATAAAAAAAGTTTACTGCTCCTTTAAGGATATTAATATGCACAATATGTTTATTTTAGTTCTGAGGTTTAACAATAACTCTATATTTGTGTATTTGTAGCCTTCATTACACCCTTGACAAATGATATAAAATGATAGGGGTGCCCCAAAAATGCCAGACTGCGTGTTAGGTGTGCCTTCAGCAAAAAAAAGCTTGAAAACCACTGGCTTAAACTCTCACCTCTGTTAAAGTACATTTTATCTTAAAGTGATATCCGAATTTATCTTCCATCCATTTTTTTTGTGTGTAATGCGGTATAGCCCGAAATTGAACCTTTTAAAAATAAGCCGGTGATGTCAGTTAAAGGGATAGTAATACTTAATAATTACTAATCCCTATATTAACCCTTTGAGTGCCAAAGGGGTAAGGAACGCAATGCGTTCCTTACCCTTCTGGCACTCAAAGGGTTAAAGTCATATTAAAAAAAAATGTATTGCCCCCAATGTCATCTCTCAAACCTTTATGGTTTGAGAGATAATCGCTCCTAAAGTTGCCCCCTCCCTCCCCCTTCCCTGAAGTCAGCGTTGTAGCTGACTGAAGGGAAATCCGGTCTTACAATCATCAGGCGGCTCTGCAGCAGAGCCGAGATCGTGTTAATAAAAAAAAAAATATTTCACTAAAACGGTCTTCTATGTGTGCTTGCAAACCAAGCACAAGTAGAAGACCATTTCCGTGAAAGATTTCTTTTTTATTAACGCAATCGTGGCTCTGCTGCAGAGCCGCCTGATGATTGTAAGACCGGATTTACATTCATTTTTAATATGACTTTAATATAGGGATTAGTAATTATTAAGTATTACTGTCCCTTTAAGGAAAGGCTGCCGTACAGCTCTGTACCACAGCCTGTCAGTCTTCGCCTCTTCCCCTCCTCAGTAGCTCATTGATCCCACCTCCAATGACGGAGGATTCCTCCATGTGATCTGGAGCACTCTCATGCCAATGAGATCGGCAGGACAACGATTAAAGTGGCTCTGTCAAATGAAGGTATGGTTAGTTAATTTTAAAGGGATAGTAATGTTTCACAATAACAGCAGCTCAGATTAATCTTCATTGTATTTGGGCCATGGAGAGTGTTATATCAATACTGTCAGAGTTGTAGTTCAAGAGTAATTGAATGATACAGTATCCCCCTCCCCCCCTTTTACCTAGTGTAAGCCGCCTCCCCTCAGGTGTGGAATCTGGTCACTTGACCGGACAGGTCACAGCAAGGGACAGTCTTCTTACTGTAAACATAAGGAAATCCCTTCTCCCTTGACAGGTTTTTCAGGTTTTTCCTTATGATCACTGAAGATTGTCCCTCTCTGCAATCCATGTGGACAGTCTTGCTGCTCTGAGGTGAGCAGTGTTACATCAGTAAAAGGGGCCGGAGTGGGTTAATTTATCATTCAATTACTCTATCCCATCAAGTATCAGTCTGCCCCAGTTGTAGCTTACATCAGGGGGTCTCTGTCTCTATCACGTTACGTACTAATGTATTACTCTATTTCATAATTTTTCATTAAATATCTCCTCAATACCAGTCAACAACCCCTTAAAAAAAAATTCCCCGTTCTAGTGATTGTTTCCCCACACTCCTCCTAAAGAGGCGCCTCTCAACTCTTATATACTGTGCCTTGGGAAATAAAATAACATTTGCTATGAGATGTCTGTAAATTCAATGTTCCCATTGATTTCAACGGAATTATCTAGGTGAAAAAAGCAGAAAAACTGCACTTTTTATGGGAAATTATTCGCCAAGCCGGAAGTGCCATTATTCGTAAATTTTGGTTTGAGGAGCAAATTTTCAACCCATCCCTAATTATAAGATGGGGTAAATCCCAAGCGGAAGAAACAAAATAGCAAAGTCTGTAAAAAAGAGTGTCAAAACTTGATTTAGGTAAATTAGTGAAAAGAGAAATATTAAAGGAGAAAAAAATAAAATTAAGGTCAGAAAATGGTAGTTGTTTGGAGGGAGATAAAGAAATAATTATCTCTGCACTGTCTTTTCACATGGTGAGGCAAAGGTTACCTTCATAAAGCAGAACTGTGAATGTTAAAGGGATAGTAATGTTTCATAATAAAACAGCTCTAATTAATCTTCATAGTATTTGGACTTTGGAGAGTGTTATATCAGTTCTGTCAGAGTTGTAGTTCAAGAGTAATTCAATGACAAAGTATCCCCCTCCCGCCCCTTTTACTGATGTAACACTGCTCAGCCAGATCAGAAGGGAGGTGCCCAGGTAGACTGCAGAGAGGGACAATCTTCAATTAAGATAAGGGAAAAACCTGAAAAACTTGTCAAGGGGGGCAGGGATTTCATTGTTCTCATAGGAAGAAGATTGTCCCCTTCTATTATCTGTCTGGTCTATGGACTGCATTCCACATCTGAGAAGAGATGGCTTACACTAGGTAAAAGGGGCGGGAGGGGAACTTTGCTTGTGAATATCTCTCAGACCATAAAGGTTTGAGAGATAAGACTTATATCGTTCTTCTTGTTTTTTTAATGCCTAGAAAATAAAATAAAGATAAAACAAAGTATTACTATCACTTTAAAGAGTAATTGAATGATAAAGTATCCCCCTATCGCCCCTTTTACCTAGTATAAGCCGCCTCCCCTCAGATGTGGAATCTGGTCATATGACCGGACAGATCACAGCAAGGGTCAATCTTCTTACTGTGATCATAAGGAAAACCCTGAACCCTTGACATGTTTTTCAGGTTTTTCCTTATGATTACTGAAGATTGTCCCTCTCTGGGATCCATCCGGACAGTCTTGCTGCTCTGAGATGAGCAGTGTGTAAGGGGAGGTACTTTTTGTGGTCTCCTCATGGGCGGCCAAGGGTTAACTCTCTGCACGTAGCAGAATAAACAACTCAGAAACAGTTATGCAATCCTCAGTTATGCAATCCTTTTTATCCTGCACTGATAGGCTTATATCATTTATCAATTAGGGCGTAGTTTGTATGTACCTCACATTAACAAGTTGAGACTAGGGTTGCCACCTTTTCTTCAAAAAAAATAACGGCCATGGCATTCCCTCCATAGACTTAACATTGGACAGAAGCCAATTTTTTACCGGCCTGCCGGTAAAATACCGGCTGGGTGGCAACGCTAGTTGAGACACGTCTCTAGGTTCTCAAAGTCATCTTGAGCCATAGAGAGTGTGTATCTAATCTCAAGCCTGTGTGTTTAAAAGATTGTTGCTGCGGAGGCGTACGGAGGCCTCTCCCATACTGATGAAAACTCCGGCGGTAGCTAAGTATCTTTTATGTCCTTTTTTGTAATGCATATTTAATAAACAGTAGTTATAGTTTTCACTACCAGAGTGTGTGTGTGTGTGTGTGTGTGTGTGTGTGTGTGTGTGTGTGTGTGTGTGTGTGTGTGTGTGTGTGTGTGTGTGTGTGTGTGTGTGTGTGTGTGTGTGTGTGTGTGTGTGTGTGTGTGTGTGTGTGTGTGTGTGTGTGTGTGTCTTTATCTTTAGTGGAATTCAGGAACCTAGCTTAACACTTGGTACTGCGAGCAGGGTTTCACTAAAGATAAGGGATTGTGTGGTAGTGACGGCATGTTTAAAAAATTGAAGAAACTGAAACTGACCCGTGCAGGGAGTAGGTGCAAGAGGGCACTGTTATCAACATGGCTGAGCTGGAATCGTGGTTCCCAATTGCCCAAGAATTAAGATCAGTAAAAGGGACGGAAGGAGAATACTTTATCATTCAATTACTCTTGAACTACAACTTTGACAGTATTGACAACACTCTCCATGGCCCAAATTCTATGAAGATTAATTGGAGCTGTTTTTATTTTGAAATATTACTATTCCTTTAAATCAGATGACACTAGTCTGCTTATAGGTGAGGAGATGAGGTGTTACTGATGTTATCAAATCTGAAAGTAGGTACATTAGCTGGCCCACGTAAGATTTATCCAAGTTTTCAAAGAGCTTAGGTCTCGGGTTCAACAAACAAATCAGGTGTGTTTATCTATTATAATTTGATATTTTATTATATATGCACAAATAACTGCAACCCAATAGTACCTATAATAGTTAAAATAAATGTAACTAAACATGCTTATATTACACTAATAAATCATTGTGTTTATAGGGCAAGTATATAGAAATAGCTGTCCATTTGTGGTGTGGTGTGTGTGTTCAGCCTAACAGCAATATTAAAGGGATAGTAATACTTCAAAATTACTATCCCTTATATTGAAACCCTTTAAAAAACTGAATTAAATGCCACCAGCGGCATCTCTCACACCTTTATGTTTGTGAGATAGCCACTTTTAAACTTCGCTCTCCCCTGCCTCTCCCCTGACGTCAGAGTTCTTGCTGCAGCAGGGAAATCCGGTCCCGGGACCAGCGGAGACTCTTTAGCAGAGCCGAGATCTCATTATGGAAAACAAGATTCTTCACTAAAACGGTCTTCTACGTGTGCTTGGTTACCAAGCACACGTAGAAGACCATTTTAGTGAAGGATTGTTTCTTCTATAACGAGATCTGGCTCTGCTGAAGAGCCTCCGCTTGATTGAATGAACTGATTCCCCTGCTGCAGCAAGACCGCTGACGTCAGGAGAGAGGCAGGGGAGAGCGAAGTTTAAAAGCGGCTATCTCACAAACATAAAGGTTTGAGAGATGCCGCTGGTGGCATTTAATTCAGTTTTTAAAGGGCTTCAATATAAGGGATAGTAATTTTGAAGTATTACTATCCCTTTAAACACAACTAAAAACCTTGCAAACTGATTGCCCAGCTCTTGTTCACAACAATTTAATTTCATTATGATCTATTTTAGTTAAGGAAAGAATGTTGTGTTGCAACACGGGATTGGTGCTGAAAAAAGCTTTTGTATACTCCCTGACCCCAGAAAATAAATAGCCAATATAGCCTCAGGTTGCTACAAATCCTCCGACATTGATACAATGATCATATTCACTCACCTGGCCATATGGCCGTGCGGATCCGGGGCAGCTCCCAACAACCCCGACAAAGGTTTCCACAAAGGAGAGGACAGACAACTGGAGGGGAGCGCTCAACAGATCCGCTGAAGCTGGATACCAGTCAATCATCAAAAGTGATTTTAAAATTTGTATTTTTATTGAAAAACCATAAAAAGTGGTACATGACCACAAATACTAAGGAGAATAATACATGGCAAGTTAAATGACACCAGTCGCCTAACGCGTTTCGTGCAGGAATACACTTAATCATAAACACAACTAAAAACCTTGCAAACTGATTGCCCAGCTCTCGTTCACAACAATTTAATTTCATTATGATCTATTTTAGTTAAGGATAGAATGTTGTGTTGCAACACGGGATTGGTGCTGAAAAAAGCTTTTGTATAATCCCTGACCCCAGGCATCGCTCCCCAGATTGGGAACCACTGTGTTAAGCCTTGCTGCACTCGGCTTCGGTGTTCTTCTATTCCTGTAAGGCATTCCAATAAAATATTCATGAATCAGTAAAGTTCTCTCTTCAAGCATGTAACTAAACCAATGTGCATCTACGATTTTCCTGTTGACTGAAATTAATCGACTCCATATAAAGCAATATTTTAAAATTGGATGAAAGACTATTTTGCCTTTATAATCCAAAGACACTCAAACAATTTTGTTTTCTTATGACTAAAAGGATTTAGTTCACTTGTAGAAAGTGCATCCTCCTTGCTAGAAACTGTCAAACAGTTCAGATGGATTACACTATAGAGAGGACGGAACTGCACCATAGAAGATTTATAAACACGCTCCCTTTGGTACAAATTCAATCTTCTCCATATTTAATCAGAATATAAAGCACTTTCAGAGATATTGTTGTCTGGTGTACACTGAGTGCCTATATCCATTTCTAAGGTAGAAAAAGTATTCTCAATTATTTATAAGAAATGTTTGTGTCTGTTTCTGTCTTCGTTAATCTCATGTGCTAAGACTGGATTACTAAGTACTTCTTGTCTATTGCCTTGAAACCTTAATTTCTTCCTTTGGGAACCTATAATAAATTCTTTTTGACAGTTATAGAATAAGTATGACTGTTGGTGGGACACAGGCTGTTATGCAAAGCTTTGATTTCACCAGCATCTAACTTCTGCAGGGACAAAGGAAACTAAATATTTCACTAAGCTTCTCTAATGAGGAACGTGCCTTGGTTACCGCTGATTTCTATTTGGACTTCTGCTTGTGCAGGTGGATGTGCAGCCTTTATTAAATGCTTGAAAGCTACAAAGGTATCCAATACATTGCAATTGATGAATTCACACAACAACACAGCAACAAATGTCATAGCCTCAGTGGGCAAGAATATAGAAGACTAAGGATTTTAAAGGGATAGGAATGTTTTCTTATGACTAACACCACAATGCATCTTTGTAGCACATGATACTGATGAGTTAAAGGTAAAGTAATACTTAAAATATAAAAAAAATATATGTTGTAGGGTTTATCCCCCTGAGTAAAACAAGGGTACTCCCACTGCTGAGAGATATTTTATGAAAAAATTATAACAGCTCAAACTTGAATTTTTTAGGTGCAATATCACAGTGGCCTGAAAATTTACAGTGGTGCTGTTTCTACACCATCCTATGTACTGCTCTGGTCTATAGATCATAAATCTCCATAGGATGGTGTAGCAACAGCGCCACTGTAAATATTCAGGCCACTGTGATATTGCACCTAAAAAAATTCAAGTCTGAACAGTTATAATTTTTTAATAAAATATCTCTCAGCAGTGGGAGTACCCTTGTTTTACTCAGGGGGATAAACCCTACAACATATTTTTTTTATTTTTTTGCCCTTTTTTCAGGCCAACCCCCTCGCACCGACTGCTACCGGCGTGGCTGTGCGGCTCCTACTGGCTTGGACACATAATCTCTAATGCTCGGTCCGGCGAGTGAAGCCTTTTGCCCAGCTCTTCCTTCCAGTTGGCCACAGCAACACTGCACACCTGAAAGTTGGACTCCATCTTGTGGAACACTCACCTCGCGGGTACCTGTGCTCTGATTGTGGTGGATCGACTATCCTTGTCTCTGTAAGTCCATGGGGTCTTTTATTTCACGACCTTTTGAATGAGTGTCTTTCTTATATTTCATGGCACCAGTCCCTTTGTATAGTGCCATTTCTTTTTGCACTCTTTTTTTTTGCTGCCCTGTGGTTGTTTCTTCTGCTGGCCCAATTTCTATATTAAAGCATCCCTGCTCTTATATTATATATATTTTTTTACATATTGCACTATGATGCCTTCCTCCAGCGATGAGGGGGTTAGCCCAATATCTCCCCCCTTCTTCAGGCTGACCGTGGATGCATGCCGACTGTTGGGTCTGAAGGGGCTTCCAGCCTTGGGGAACTGAGTGGTCTCCCTGGGCTGAGATTCCCCTCCTCCCTTAGTGCACAGATCGCTCAATTTAAAGCTTTTATGGAGCAGTCTATGCAATCAATGTTACACAAAATGTCGGATGCTAAATTTTTTTGTAAAGTTGATACCTTTATTGGCTAACTAAACAGATTTAAAATGCAAGCTTTCAAGACTTCTTAGGTCTCATCCTCAGGCATGTTATACAGATAAATATGAAAACTTCTCTCTTAAATACAAGTACACATTACATTGTTTATAATGGAAATCAGATAAGAACGTTAGTCCAGATACCAATTCTTTGATCAGTCAATGGTAGAGGATGTGATTTAAATAGCATTCTTCCTCTGGGTCCAGGTATTTATGATTCCAGAGGGACTGTCGTAAAAGTTAATTCACCATTAAGTACTGTGACAGGAATTCCCTGTCCCTGTTCATGCCATAGGTCAAAGAGTCAAATTGTAACATTAATTTTACCTCCCATAATTTTCTGTCCCTCTGATTGCGAAATTGTCCCATTAGTACAGTCAATTTAATATCCCTGATACTGTGCCCACTTTGGCAAAAATGTTCTCCCACTGGTGTCTCTGTCTTTTTTGTTGTTAATGCTGGATCTGTGGGAATTAAACCTCTTATGTAATTTCTGTCCCGTTTCCCCCACATAAAGAGCTGTTGGGCATTTTGCACACATGATAAGGTATATTACATTGGATGATTTGCAGGTGAAATTACCATTGATCTTATGGTGTAACTGGGTGTTCGGTATGGGTATCTTGTCTGTGGTATAAATGTGTGCACAGGTTTTACACCTACTTTGTAGGCAGGGTAATGTGCCATTTTTTGTGTTTTTGTTCAGGGCACTCCTTACCATCAGTTGCTTTAAATTGGGAGGCTGTCTGAAGGAGAGCAAGGGAGGCTGTGGAAATATGTTCTTAAGTCTTTCATCTGTGTGTAAGGTTGCTTGAAGTTCTCTTGATATTTTGCGCAGAGCTTCAACCTGGGGGTGGTAAGTGACAACAAGTGGCACACGGTTTCCCTTATGCTGTTCTTTGTAGCTCAACAGATCTTTTCTTGGTATGTGAGTAGCTTTCTGTATCTGACTGTCAATAATCCTTGCACTGTAACCCTGTCTTATAAAGTCTTCCATCTATTATTAACACAAAATGTCTGCATCATTTATTGAATACATGGCACTGGCTATGACTAACAAGACCCCTGCAGTGAGAAGTACTGCGCATGATGATCCCATCATGCTTGACCAGACCCTTCCTAAGGGTCATGATACTATTACTAAAGGAGGAAAGCGCTCCCAGAAACGTAGACATACTGATCCTGAACCTGATAATTCATCTTCCTCTGAGATGAAACATCTTGACTATACAGACTTGCCACCTGTTGTGACACCGCATGCGGCTCTGACCCACAGCCTAGACCCTCACCTCATGAGTGTCGCGGTTCGGCAAGAAAAACTCAGGACAAGTACTAAAAGGTAACACCAACTTTATTAGGCAGCAACAGTGAAACAGAAATATCACAATATATATATAGTAATAAAGAGAAGCGCACAACGGAGCAAGCGACAAGTACCAGAAACATAAGACTGCTTCCGTGTGATTCTCTATGATAGGTCCCAGCGATGGGACAAGGATTAGTCTGCAATGCCACAGGTCCGCACCTGGGAGAAACCAGACCACATAGGAAGGTAACCAGGAGTAAGTCTGCCAGAGCCACAAGCCCCCACCAGATTGGATATCTAATCGCACGGAAGGCCACACTAGAGGATAGTTACATAGAGCCACAGGTAGGTGCTAGATTGGGTGGTCAGGCAATCCAGGGGTCACGCACGGAGCAGGTAGTCAGCCATAAGCCACAGGTTTGCACCAGACAGGATGTCCACTGAAGCGTTGGTATGCTGGATACGCAGTGGACAGAGCCCCAGGTCAACACCAGAACAGGTAGTCAGACAAGCCAGAAGTCAAACACGGATCGGGTAGTCAGCCAGAGCCACAGGTTTGCACCAGAATGGATATCTGACAAAGCCAAGGGTCATTCACGGAGTGGGTAGTCAGACAGAGCCACAGGTCAGCACCAGATTGGTTAGTCAGACAAGCCAGATAATCCACAGAGAACCAACGAAATAGAACTGCACTGGACAGCAACGAAAGGGCGACTGAGCCCTGTGTCCAGGCAGTTAAAGTAGTGTGCAAGCAGGAAGAGGAGGAGCAGCCAACAAGTGGCTGTCCCTTTAAATGGAACGCACGTCCATTCCTTTGGATGTGCGCCCAAAAATGACGTCACCTGCCTGCCGGAACACCAGCAGCAGAAGTGACCGGAGCCGCACAAGGCACCAACAGGCAACTGAGCCGCCAGGAAGAGGAATGCGGTCAAACCTCAACGGAGGCAAGGCACCAGTGTCAGCAACGGATGCGGCTGGAGCTGCTGGGGAACAATGCGGTCGGCTCGAGCAGCCACCGCACAGGTAGCCTGACAATGAGGAAGTGCAAATGAGGAGAAAGAAAGCTAACAGGATTAAACCTGATTCCTTCTGGTCATCTAGTGACTCCTCTGATGATGATTGGGTGCAGTCATCCCCTCATGATTCTACTTCAGAGGAGGATGAGGTCCCTAATCCTGTGTCTAGGGATGTGGCTTTGATTGCGACCAGGGATGATTCTCACACACCCTTAGATTATTATGTTGAGCTAATGTGAAATAAAAAGCTGAAAACATTTTAACATAGATAACTATTCTATGTGTATTGAATTGGCCAAGAGGCAGGCAACATTTGACACTCCAGATGTTGGGGACTATCCTTTGGCTAGTGAGGGTTGATGGGAGTTGCAGTATCTAGGTAGGTTCCCTACCACTGGGTTAAATCTACCCTGACTTTACACTAGAATCTCTTTACATATTATCATCTCTCCTTTCACTGCAGTTCTCTCTTGTATTCCAGTCCCCCTCTGCCACCTCTTTATTTTTTAATTATGTAAACTCCAGAAGTTTCATCTGTATTCTCGCAGGCAATACTTTGTATTTCTCTCTGCATTCAATTCATTATCATAACTTTGCAGTACTATATTTTATTCCCTTCTCATACTTCTCCACGGTACCTTGGCATTCTCTTTCAATCCAAACTCATTCATTCTCACCTTATGGTAGTAAATCTTCACTGTGTGTCTGTGATATTCCAGCCCTGAATTATTTATAGTGATGGCATTCTAACAGGCTCCGTGTCTCTTAAGTTCTATTCACCCAGAACTAACCTACATCTGTTGTCCTAGAAGAGAGATCTGCAAACTTTAGCACTGCGGTATTTGATGAACTACAGTTCCTATCATGCTCAGCCAAATGGGAGTGCAGTTTGCTCCTGCCTGTTCAATAACATGACAAATCATCTGTCTGTCATGGCTCAGACACAGTGGTGGTGCTACTAGATAAGCAGAATAAGCAGCTGCTTATAGGGATAGTAATACTTAAAATGTAAAAAAAATATGTTGTAGGGTTTATCCCCCTGAGTACTCCCACTGCTGAAAGGTGTTTCATTCAAAAGTTATTCATTTTCAAAGTTGAATTTTTTAGGTGCAATATCACAGTGGCCTGAAATTGTACAGTGGCGCTGTTACTACACGAGCCTATGGACAGCTCTGGTCCCGGGACCATAAATCTCCATAGGATGGTGTAGCAACAGCGCCACTGTAAAATTTCAGGCCACTGTGATATTGCACCTAAAAAATCCAACTTTGAAAATTAATAACTTTTGAATGAAACACCTTTCAGCAGTGGGAGTACTCTTGTTTTATTCAGGGGGATAAACCCTACAACATATTTTTTTTACATTTTAAGTATTACTATCCCTTTATAGAGTACTACTGCCTCATGTAAACAAGATCAGATAGCAATCTCTTATTAGAAATACCGATGAGGGAGTAAAGGAGGCCCCATGGGATTTTTTTGCTTAGGACCCCCCAAAAAATGGAGCCGACCCTGATAAGACAAGAGCAAAACTGAATTGAACTGCAGAACTGTTGGATTCTCACTTGACGTGATACCAAGCACTACCGTTAGTTGGAGCAGGTATGGAAGCAAGTGCTGCTGGTTGAACTGACGCACCTCATTGAGTCTGTGACTTAATAGAAACAGTTGCACCAGGCAGAACGTGAATACTTGCCAATGGCAGACCATTTGTAAGAGAGTGGTATCAGGCAGAACAAGGTAGTGAACACATTCTCACCTAGTGGCGCTAGATAGTTAGCGTTGCCACCCAGATGGTATTTTACTGGCAGGCCAGTTAAAAATTGGCTTCTGTCGAATGTTAAGTCTATGGAGGGAATGCCATGGCCGGTATTTTTTTGAAGAAAAGGTGGCAACCCTATAGATAGCGGAGGAAGGATTCTATAGGTCACGTGAGAGAGCAGATTGGAACACAATCTGGATTCTGAAATGCAGATGATGCCTGACAATCCCCTGCAGAGGACAACACATAGTAGCTGCTGACCGCTACTGGTAAACGTAATGCAAACCACTGAGGCTGACTGCAACCAGAGCTGAAGATGTCTCCAGTCATAGTTAAGCTGGTATGTAGACAGCTGTAAGGTAGCTTTTGTTGCAGACAGACACTGGAAATCAGGAACAAACACTGTCACTGGAAGCAATGGAACACTGAACAGGACCTCAGGCAGAAACTCTGAAAAAAAGCACAGACAACAAGCACAGATTAGAGCTCTGCATCAGAATCTAAGGACAGATGCTGACTCTATGAAAGAACACAGCAGTGTCTGCAAAGCAGGAATATAAATGTCAGGCCTGCAGGTATTCTGAGACATGGAGCTCTGGAGCAGGAGAGTCCAGGTAAAAGACAGATCTACTAATAATCTGAGAACAGGGAGATGCTCTCTTACTGTTATAGCATTAGTTATGTCAATCATATCAAACTCCGCTAAAGTCAACGCCCACATTCGTAAACATATTGCTCTAAGCACGGCCTCAACAATTATGGCTATTAATGTTCAATCAATTCCCTGTATGCATTTTATATTGCTGGCTCAAATATGTGATATTGTAGTATTGATGTCTCTAGTTAAAGGGATTAGTTTTATCTTTATTTTATTTTGTAGGCATTAAAAAAAACATGAAGAACGATATAAGTCTTATCTCTCAAACCTTTATGGTTTGAGAGATATTCACAAGCAAAGTTTCCCCTCCCGCCCCTTTTACCTAGTGTAAGCCATCTCTTCTCAGATGTGGAATGCAGTCCATAGACCAGACAGATAACAGCAGGGGACAATCTTCTTCCTATGAGAACAATGAAAGCCCTGCCCCCCTTGACAAGTTTTTCAGGTTTTTCCCTTATCTTAATTGAAGATTGTCCCTCTCTGCAGTCTACCTGGACACCTCCCTTATGCTCTGGCTGAACAGTGTTACATCAGTAAAAGGGGCCGGAGGGGGACACTTTGTCATTGAATTACTCTTGAACTACAACTCTGACAGAATTGAAATAATACTCTCCAAAGTCCAAATACTATGATGATTAATTAGAGCTGCTTTTATTATGAAACATTACTGTCCCTTTAAAAGACTTTGTTCACATGTCACACTAGTCTTTCATTCTCCCTTAGACTTGCTATCCAGCCATTAGAATAACAAATTAATAGTTAGAACCAACACTAGTTTCAGCTTCTTAACAGAATTGGCTATTGTTCAAGTCATTGACCCCTCCAAGGACGTACATGTACCTCATGGGTAAAAGTGCCCAAAGGATCCATGCCGTACATGTATGTCATGGATTTCAGGGCTCCCCATACGGCTGCACACCGCTCGGGGAGCCCTGAATCGGATACCTAAAAAAAAAAAAAAAAAATGATCCATGGTTGTTAAAGGGATAGTAATGTTTCACAAAAACAGTAGCTCCAATTAATCTTCATAGTATTTGGGCCATGCAGAGTGTTATATCAATACTGTCACAGTTGTAGTTCAAGAGTAATTCAATGATAAAGTTCCCCCTCCCGCCCCTTTTACTAGTGTAAGCCATCTCTTCTCAGATGTGGAATCCAGTCCATAGACCAGACAGATAACAGCAGGGGACAATCTTCTTCCTATGAGAACAATGAAAGCCCTGCCCCCCTTGACAAGTTTTTCAGGTTTTTCCCTTATCTTAATTGAAAATTGTCCCTCTCTGCAATCTACCTGGGCACCTCCCTTCTGCTCTGGCTGAGCAGTGTTACATCAGTAAAAGGGGCGGGAAGGGGATACTTTGTCATTGAATTACCTACTGCAGGATGGTAGATCATTATAAACTGCACACCATAACAGGGCAAAAGTGCACAAGGGTAAGTTCTGGGCAAAAGGAAACCCTCTCTTAATTTCCCCAGGTATCCTATTGAAATGTCGCCCTCTATCTGGCAACCATCAAAACACAGCAATCATAATGCCGCCTGAATTAAAAGGGAGATATCAGAATGTTGCCCAGATCAAAATGCGACATTCTGATGTCACACGCTTAAGTATCATTCCGAGTACCATCCGTCCTTAATAGTGATGAGCGAGCATGCTCGGCCGAAGCTCGGTTCGGCTCGAGCATCGCTCTGCTCGGCACATGGCAGTACTCGTACGAGTACCGCATGTGCTCGCCCGCCATGTTCAGGTCTCCTTCCCGAACATTTCACGGCTGCTGCGCAGCCAATAAACGTGCGGGGAGGCTCTGACATCGGTGTAATGCCAGCAGCCATGTTGGCTGCTGGCATTACACTGATTGGCTGGCCAGAACCCGTGATCGGGTGCTGTATAGCACCTGACCAGCGAGTTCGGCTCAGTCTTAGCCAGGGAGAGATGAGGATAGGAAGGGAAAGTCAGTGTAGGGAGAAGAAAAGTGTTGGAACAACATATAAAGACCCAAAAGTCCTTTTTAGGACTGTTGTGTGTGGGGGCAGCAGTTATATTTTGTTTGGGGGGGCACAAATTTAAAAAAAAAAACGTCACATATTCCGTTCACTGTGCTAGCCGCAGATTAGCAGCACATTCTGTTTAGTGTGCAAAGTTGCAGATTAGCAGCACATTCTGTTTAGTGTGCAAAGTTGCAGATTAGCAGCACATTCTGTTTAGTGTGTAAAGTTGCAGATTAGCAGCACATTCTGTTTAGTGTGCAAAGTTGCAGATTAGCAGCACATTCTGTTTAGTGTGGAAAGTGTAAAAAATAAACGTCACATATTCCGTTCCCTGTGCCTAGCCGCAGATTAGCAGCACATTCTCTTTAGTGTGCAAAGTTGCAGATTAGCAGCACATTCTGTTTAGTGTGGAAAGTGTAAAAAATAAACGTCACATATTCCGTTCACTGTGCCTAGCCGCAGATTAGCAGCACATTCTGTTTAGTGTGCAAAGTTGCAGATTAGCAGCACATTCTGTTTAGTGTGCAAAGTGTAAAAAATAAACGTCACATATTCCTTTCACTGTGCCTAGCCGCAGATTAGCAGCACATTCTGTTTAGTGTGCAAAGTTGCAGATTAGCAGCACATTCTGTTTAGTGTGGAAAGTGTAAAAAATAAACGTCACATATTCCGTTCACTGTGCCTAGCGGCAGATTAGCAGCACATTCTGTTTAGTGTGCAAAATTGCAGATTAGCAGCACATTCTGTTTAGTGTGCAAAGTGTAAAAAATAAACGTCACATATTCCGTTCACTGTGCCTAGCCGCAGATTAGCAGCACATTCTGTTTAGTGTGCAAAGTTGCAGATTAGCAGCACATTCTGTTTAGTGTGGAAAGTGTAAAAAATAAACGTCACATATTCCGTTCACTGTGCCTAGCCGCAGATTAGCAGCACATTCTGTTTAGTGTGCAAAGTGTAAAAAATAAACGTCACATATTCCGTTCACTGTGCCTAGCCGCAGATTAGCAGCACATTCTGTTTAGTGTGCAAAGTTGCAGATTAGCAGCACATTCTGTTTAGTGTGCAAAGTGTAAAAAATAAACGTCACATATTCCGTTCACTGTGCCTAGCCGCAGATTAGCAGCACATTCTGTTTAGTGTGCAAAGTTGCAGATTAGCAGCACATTCTGTTTAGTGTGCAAAGTTGCAGATTAGCAGCACATTCTGTTTAGTGTGCAAAGTTGCAGATTAGCAGCACATTCTGTTTAGTGTGCAAAGTTGCAGATTAGCAGAACATATTCCGTGTAATATGAAGAAGGCGGGTAAAAAGGGACGGGGAAGTGGACGTGATCCTGATAGTTCAGGGCGCAGGTCAGGACGTGTAGAAACTGTGCCCGGTGCCAGAGCACAAGAAAGAAAGACATCCACCATACCTAGCTTCATGTCTCAGTTTACAGGGCGTCGCAGGACATCACTCTCGAGGTCAGACCACTGCGAACAGGTGGTCGGTTGGATTTCAGGTGATACTGCTTCCAGTCGGTTAAGCACCACCCTGTCTTCCACCAAGTCCACTCTCTGTAGCCAAGAGTCTGGTCAACATAATCCTCACCCTGATCATCCTTCCTCCCACCATAGAGGGTCGGGCCAAAGAAGTGATCCCACACTGGGATATAGTGAAGAGCTCGTCTCATCACCAATCCTTCATTTGAACCTCTCTCCAAGCACGCTTGCAGAGGAACATGAGATCTTGTGCCCTGATTCACAACCTCTAGAGGGTACCCAATCACAAGAAGATGACAGAGGGGAACGGCATTTAAGGTCAAAGGAAGTGGATGATGATGAGACACAGTTGCCATCAAATCAACCACTATTACTGTCTCAAGACCTTGATGAGGAGGATGATATACAGTTGTCAATGACTGAGTATGTGGTGGGATCAAGAAATGAGGAGGATGATCAGAGTGAGGAAGTGGAGGAGGACTTGGTGGACTATGAGGTGACTGACCCCACCTGGGAAGGTGGAGAGCCGAGCGATGACAGCAGTCCTGAGGGTGAGCCATCTGCAGCACCGCAACAGGCTGGAAGAGGCAGTGGTGTGGCTAAAGAAAGAAGGCGGACCGCACCAAACCGGCCCGCAAATGTTCCACGGAGCACCCCCTTGCGTAAATCTCCCTTGCCAAGGGCTAGGTGTTCCGCGGTATGGCTTTTTTTAAAGAAAGTGCGGACGACAAAAAAATTGTAGTTTGCAACCTGTGCCACACCAGAATGAGCCGAGGCATGAACACTAGAAACCTCACCACCACCAGCATGATCCGACACATGGCATCCAAGCACCGTAATAAGTGGGAGGAACGCCAGGATCGCCAATCTGTGTCTGCAGGCCACACCACTGCCTCCTCTTCCCCTGTTTTCGGTGCCGGCCAATCGCCTGTCAAAGGCGCAGGCCCGCATACCCCCCGCCCTGCACTTGTACCATCTGAAGCACCATCAGCGACCACATCCACTTCCTGTCCCAGCGCAGCGTCCAAATGTCGTTACCCCAGGCATTTGAGCGCAAGCGAAAATACCCAGCCACCCACCCACAGGCAATAGCACTAACCTCACACCTTTCCAAATTACTGGCCATCGAAATGCTGCCATTTAGGCTTGTGGAGACTGAGTCCTTCCGCAGCCTGATGGCAGCAGCTGTCCCTCGGTACGCAGTCCCCAGCCGCCACTACTTTTCCCGGTGTGCCGTCCCCGCATTACACCACCATGTGTCCCGTAACATCACCCGTGCCCTGACCAACGCAGTTACTGGGAAGGTCCACTTAACGACTGACACATGGACAAGTGCTTGTGGCCAGGGACGCTACATTTCCCTGACGGCACACTGGGTGAATGTCATGGAGGCTGGGAGCGACTCGGACCCTGGGATGGCACAGGTGCTACCCACGCCGAGGATTGCGGGCCCTACCTCCATCAGGGTTTCCGCCAGCACCTACGTTATTGGCTCCTCCTCCTCCTCCTCCGTTTCCACCTCCGAATTCTCTGCGCGCAGCGCCACTCACCCATCAGCCGGTAGCTGGAAGCAGTTTAGCACTGCAGTGGGGAAGCGTCAACAGGCCGTGCTGAAGCTGATCTGCCTTGGGGACAAACAGCACACGGCCTCAGAGCTGTTGCAGGGGATTAGTCACCAGACCGAGCAGTGGCTCTCGCCACTCAACCTGCAACCAGGCATGGTTGTGTGTGATAATGGGCGTAACTTGGTGGCGGCTTTGGAGCTCGGCAAGCTCACACACGTACCATGCCTAGCGCATGTATTTAATTTAGTGGTTCAGCGATTTCTAAAAACCTACCCCAATTTGCATGATCTCTTGACGAAGGTGCGCCGCGTGTGTGCACATTTCCGTAAGTCATCAACAGCTTCAGCCGGCCTGTTGAAGCTGCAGCAGCGCTTACAATTGCCAGCTCACCGGCTGCTGTGTGACGTGAGCACGCGCTGGAATTCCACCTTCCACATGTTGGCCCGGCTTTGTGAGCAGCAGAGGGCAATAGTGGAGTACCAGCTGTTACACGGTCGTCGCCTCTCCGTTCAACTTCCTCTAATCAGAAGTGAGGAGTGGGAATGGATGTCTGACCTCTGTGAGGTTTTACGCAATTTTGAGGAATCGACACAGATGGTGAGCGGCGATAACGCTATTATCAGTGTAACCATCCCACTTCTGTGTCTACTGAAACGCTCGCTGCTCACAATTAAAACCGACGCTTTGCATGTGGAAGAGGTGGAAATGGGGGAGGAAGAGCTTACACAAGGTGATAGCCAGAGCATCCTCACTTCGTCTTCTCAGCGACAATTGGAGGAGGCGGAGGAGGAGGAGGAGGAGGAGGAAGACACGGTTGCCTCCGCTACAGAGGGTAGCCATGGAACTTTAGTTCCATCTCTTCAGCGTGGGTGGGCAGAAGAGGAGGAAGAGGATGAGGAGATTGAGAGTCATCCTCCTGGTGAGGACAGCGAAATCTTGCCTGTTGGTACTCTGGCACACATGGCTGACTTTATGTTAGGCTGCCTTTCCCGTGACCCACGCGTTATACGCATTTTAGACAACACGGATTACTGGGTGTTCACCCTTCTGGACCCCCGCTGCAAAGAGAATTTCTCATGTCTCATTCCTCCGGTGGAGAGGACAAGCAAAATGGTGCAATACCAGAAGGTTCTTGTCGAAAAATTGCTCCAAAATTTTCCATCTGACAACGCTGGCGGCAGAGTACGTGCTACCTTGGCCAACCGAGAAGGGGAGAAAAGGGGAGCACACAGCAGTTCCGACAAAGGCAGGGCAACACTCTCCAAGGCGTGGGACACCTTCATGACACCCCGCCAGCACCCTCACCCTGATGCGCAGCCTAGTGTCACAAGGAGGGAAAAGTTTTGGAAGATGGTGAAGGAGTACGTAGCAGACCGTGTCAGCGTCCTCACTGATCCCTCTGTGCCTTACAACTACTGGGTGTCCAAGCTGGACACGTGGTATGAACTGGCACTCTATGCCTTGGAGGTGCTGGCCTGCCCTGCCGCCAGCGTTCTGTCTGAGCGAGTATTTAGTGCTGCTGGTGGCATCATAACAGATAAGCGTATCCGCCTTTCCACTGAAAATGCTGATAGGTTGACACTTATAAAAATGAACAAGGCCTGGATTTCCCCTGACTTCTCCACTCCACTGGAGGAAAGCCCCGGGTGAACATAAAGTCACTTTAGATATGTTATTTACAATGATGGGAATACTCTGTATTCCCATTCACCCCTTCCACCCAAAAAACGGGTATATGGTTGACTCTCTTCCATATAACCTGTGATATAATTTTTATATAGGGCCAGCTCACCAGCGGGCCCTGTGATATAATTTTTATATAGGGCCAGCTCACCAGCGGGCCCTGTGATATAATTTTTATATAGGGCCAGCTCACCAGCGGGCCCTGTTTGACAACTTTTTGTATAGGTCAGCTCACCAGCGGGCCTTCTTATATAATGTTTTATTGGGTCAGCTCTCTAGCGGGCCCTCTCATATAATGTTTTATAGCGTCAGCTCTAGTGTTGAGCGAGCATGCTCGGCCGATGCTCGGATCGGCTCGAGCATCGCTCTGCTCGGCACATGGCGGTACTCGTACGAGTACCGCATGTGCTCCCCCGCCATGTTCGGGTCTCCTCCCCGCACGTTTTGCGGCTGCTGCGCAGCCAATAAACGTGCAGGGAGGCTCTGACATCAGTGTAATGCCAGCAGCCATGTTGGCTGCTGGCATTACACTGATTGGCTGGCCAGAACCCGTGGTCGGGTGCTGTATAGCACCTGACCAGCGAGTTCGGCTCAGTCTTAGCCAGGGAGAGATGAGGATAGGAAGGGAAAGTCAGTGTAGGGAGAAAAAAAGCAAATTTGTGAAACAAAAAAGAACCAAAAGTCCTTTTTAGGACTACTGTGTGTGGGGGCAGCAGGTTATTTTGTGTGGGGGGAAAAAAACAAAAAAAAAAATTTCATATATTCTGTTTAGTGTGCAAAGTTGCAGATTAGAGCACATTCTGTTTAGTGTGCAAAGTTGCAGATTAGAGCACATTCTGTTTAGTGTGCAAAGTTGCAGATTAGAGCACATTCTGTTAAGTCTTCAAACTAAAATATCAAAGTCACATATTCCATTCAGTGTGCTTCGCCGCAGATTAGCAGCACATTCTGTGTACTGTGCAGAGTTGCAGAATAGGAAGAAATACTGTTAAGTCTTCAAACTAAAATATCAAAGTCACATATTCCATTCAGTGTGCTTCGCCGCAGTTTAGCAGCACATTCTGTGTACTGTGCAGAGTTGCAGAATAGGAAGAAATACTGTTAAGTCTTCAAACTAAAATATCAAAGTCACATATTCCATTCAGTGTGCTTCGCCGCAGTTTAGCAGCACATTCTGTGTACTGTGCAGAGTTGCAGAATAGGAAGAAATACTGTTAAGTCTTCAAACTAAAATATCAAAGTCACATATTCCATTCAGTGTGCTTCGCCGCAGTTTAGCAGCACATTCTGTGTACTGTGCAGAGTTGCAGAATAGGAAGAAATACTGTTAAGTCTTCAAACTCAAATATCAAAGTCACATATTCCATTCAGTGTGCGTCACCGCAGTTTAGCAGCCTATTCTGTGTACTCTGCACAGTTGCAGAATAGGAAGAAATATTGTTAAGTCTTCAAACTCAAATATCAAAGTCACATATTCCATTCAGTGTGCTTCGCCGCAGTTTAGCAGCCTATTCTGTGTACTCTGCACAGTTGCAGAATAGGAAGAAATACTGTTAAGTCTTCAAACTCAAATATCAAAGTCACATATTCCATTCAGTGTGCGTCACCGCAGTTTAGCAGCCTATTCTGTGTACTCTGCACAGTTGCAGAATAGGAAGAAATACTGTTAAGTCTTCAAACTCAAATATCAAAGTCACATATTCCATTCAGTGTGCGTCACCGCAGTTTAGCAGCCTATTCTGTGTACTCTGCACAGTTGCAGAATAGGAAGAAATACTGTTAAGTCTTCAAACTCAAATATCAAAGTCACATATTCCATTCAGTGTGCGTCACCGCAGTTTAGCAGCCTATTCTGTGTACTCTGCACAGTTGCAGAATAGGAAGAAATACTGTTAAGTCTTCAAACTCAAATATCAGTCACATATTCCATTCAGTGTGCGTCACCGCAGTTTAGCAGCCTATTCTGTGTACTCTGCACAGTTGCAGAATAGGAAGAAATACTGTTAAGTCTTCAAACTAAAATATCAAAGTCACATATTCCATTCAGTGTGCTTCGCCGCAGTTTAGCAGCCTATTCTGTGTACTCTGCACAGTTGCAGAATAGGAAGAAATACTGTTAAGTCTTCAAACTAAAATATCAAAGTCACATATTCCATTCAGTGTGCGTCACCGCAGTTTAGCAGCCTATTCTGTGTACTCTGCACAGTTGCAGAATAGGAAGAAATACTGTTAAGTCTTCAAACTCAAATATCAAAGTCACATATTCCATTCAGTGTGCTTCGCCGCAGTTTAGCAGCCTATTCTGTGTACTCTGCACAGTTGCAGAATAGGAAGAAATACTGTTAAGTCTTCAAACTCAAATATCAAAGTCACATATTCCATTCAGTGTGCGTCACCGCAGTTTAGCAGCCTATTCTGTGTACTCTGCACAGTTGCAGAATAGGAAGAAATACTGTTAAGTCTTCAAACTCAAATATCAAAGTCACATATTCAATTCAGTGTGCGTCACCGCAGTTTAGCAGCCTATTCTGTGTACTCTGCACAGTTGCAGAATAGGAAGAAATACTGTTAAGTCTTCAAACTCAAATATCAAAGTCACATATTCCATTCAGTGTGCGTCGCCGCAGTTTAGCAGCCTATTCTGTGTACTCTGCACAGTTGCAGAATAGGAAGAAATACTGTTAAGTCTTCAAACTCAAATATCAAAGTCACATATTCCATTCAGTGTGCGTCGCCGCAGTTTAGCAGCCTATTCTGTGTACTCTGCACAGTTGCAGAATAGGAAGAAATACTGTTAAGTCGTCAAACTAAAATATCAAAGTCACATATTCCATTCAGTGTGCTTCGCCGCAGTGTAGCAGCCTATTCTGTGTACTCTGCACAGTTGCAGAATAGGAAGAAATACTGTTAAGTCTTCAAACTCAAATATCAAAGTCACATATTCCATTCAGTGTGCTTCGCCGCAGTTTAGCAGCCTATTCTGTGTACTCTGCACAGTTGCAGAATAGGAAGAAATACTGTTAAGTCTTCAAACTCAAATATCAAAGTCACATATTCCATTCAGTGTGCTTCGCCGCAGTTTAGCAGCCTATTCTGTGTACTCTGCACAGTTGCAGAATAGGAAGAAATACTGTTAAGTCTTCAAACTAAAATATCAAAGTCACATATTCCGTGTAAGATGAAGAAGGCGGGTAAAAAGGGACGGGGAAGTGGACGTGATCCTGATAGTTCAGGGCGCGGGTCAGGACGCGGAGAAACTGTGCCTGGTGCCAGAGCACAAGAAAGAAAGACATCCACCATACCTAGCTTCATGTCTCATTTCACAGGGCGTCGCAGGACATCACTCTCGAGGTCCGACCACTGCGAACAGGTGGTCGGTTGGATGTCAGCTGATACTGCTTCCAGTCGGTTAAGCACCACCCTGTCTTCCACCAAGTCCACTCTCAGTAGCCAAGAGTCTGGTCAACATAATCCTCACTCTGATCATCCTTCCTCCCACCATAGACGGTCTGGTCAAAGAAGTGATCCCACACTGGGATATAGTGATGAGTTCGTCTCATCACCAATCCTTCATTTGACCCTCTCTCCAAGCACGCTTGCAGAGGAACATGACATCTTATGCCCTGATTCACAACCTCTAGAGGGTACCCAATCACAAGAAGATGACAGATGTAAACGGCATTTAAGGTCAAAGGAAGTAGTGGATGATGATGATGATGAGACACAGTTGCCATTAAATCAACCATTACTGTCTCAAGACCTTGTTGAGGAGGATGTTATACAGTTGTCAATGACTGAGTATGTGGTGGGATCAAGACATGAGGAGGATGATCAGAGTGAGGAAGTGGAGAAGGACTTGGTGGACGATGAGGTGACTGACCCCACCTGGGAAGGTGTAGAGCCGAGCGATGACAGCAGTCCTGAGGGTGAGCCATCTGCAGCACCGCAACAGGCTGGAAGAGGCAGTGGTGTGGCTACAGAAAGAAGGCGGACCGCACCAAACCGGCCCGCAAATGTTCCACGGAGCACCCCCTTGCGTAAATCTCCCTTGCCAAGGGGTAGGTGTTCCGCGGTATGGCGTTTTTTTAAGGAAAGTGCGGACGACAAAAGAATTGTAGTTTGCAACCTGTGCCACACCAGAATGAGCCGAGGCATGAACACTAGAAACCTCACCACCACCAGCATGATCCGACACATGGCATCCAAGCACCGTAATAAGTGGGAGGAACGCCTGGATCGCCCATCTGTGTCTGCAGGCCACACCACTGCCTCCTCTTCCCCTGTTTTCGGTGCCGGCCAATCGCCTGTCGAAGGCGCAGGCCCGCATACCTCCCGCCCTGCACCTGTACCATCTGAAGCACCATCAGCGACCACATCCACTTCCCTGTCCCAGCACAGCGTCCAAATGTCGTTACCCCAGGCATTTGAGCGCAAGCAAAAATACCCAGCCACCCACCCACAGGCCATAGCACTAACCTCACACCTTTCCAAATTACTGGCCATCGAAATGCTGCCATTTAGGCTTGTGGACACTGAGTCCTTCCGCAGCCTGATGGCAGCAGCTGTCCCTCGGTACGCGGTCCCCAGCCGCCACTACTTTTCCCGGTGTGCCATCCCCGCATTACACCACCATGTGTCCCGTAACATCACCCGTGCCCTGACCAACGCAGTTACTGGGAAGGTCCACTTAACGACTGACACATGGACAAGTGCTTGTGGCCAGGGACGCTACATTTCCCTGACGGCACACTGGGTGAAAGTCGTGGAGGCTGGGAGCGACTCGGACCCTGGGATGGCACGGGTGCTACCCACGCCGAGGATTGCGGGCCCTACCTCCATCAGGGTTTCCGCCAGCACCTACGTTATTGGCTCCTCCTCCTCCGTTTCCACCTCCGAATTCTCTACACGCAGCGCCACTCCCCCATCAGCCAGTAGCTGGAAGCAGTGTAGCACTGCAGTGGGGAAGCGTCAACAGGCCGTGCTGAAGCTGATCTGCCTTGGGGACAAACAGCACACGGCCTCAGAGCTGTTGCAGGGGATTAGTCACCAGACCGAGCAGTGGCTCTCGCCACTCAACCTGCAACCAGGCATGGTTGTGTGTGATAATGGGCGTAACTTGGTGGCGGCTTTGGAGCTCGGCAAGCTCACACACGTACCATGCCTAGCGCATGTATTTAATTTAGTGGTTCAGCGATTTCTAAAAACCTACCCCAATGTGCATGATCTCTTGACCAAGGTGCGCCACGTGTGTGCACATTTCCGTAAGTCATCTACATCTTCAGCCGGCCTGTTGAAGCTGCAGCAGCGCTTACAATTGCCAGCTCACCGGCTGCTGTGTGACGTGAGCACGCGCTGGAACTCCACCTTCCACATGTTGGCCCAGCTTTGTGAGCAGCAGAGGGCAGTAGTGGAGTACCAGCTGTTACACGGTCGTCGCCTCTCCGTTCAACTTCCTGTAATCAGAAGTGAGGAGTGGGAATGGATGTCAGACCTCTGTGAGGTTTTACGCAATTTTGAGGAATCGACACAGATGGTGAGCGGCGATAACGCTATTATCAGTGTAACCATCCCACTTCTGTGTCTACTGAAACGCTCGCTGCTCACAATTAAAACTGACGCTTTGCATGTGGAAGAGGTGGAAATGCGGGAGGAAGAGCTTACACAAGGTGATAGCCAGAGCACCCTCACTTCGTCTTCTCAGCGACAATTGGAGGAGGCGGAGGAGGAGGAGGAGGAGGAGGAAGACACGGTTGCCTCCGCTACAGAGGGTAGCCATGGAACTTTAGTTCCATCTCTTCAGCGTGGGTGGGCAGAAGAGGAGGAAGAGGATGAGGAGATTGAGAGTCATCCTCCTGGTGAGGACAGCGAAATCTTGACTGTTGGTACTCTGGCACACATGGCTGACTTTATGTTAGGCTGCCTTTCCCGTGACCCACGCGTTATACGCATTTTAGACAACACGGATTACTGGGTGTTCACCCTTCTGGACCCCCGCTACAAAGAGAATTTCTCATCTCTCATTCCTCCGGTGGAGAGGACAAGCAAAATGGTGCAATACCAGAAGGTTCTTGTTGAAAAATTGCTCCAAAATTTTCCATCTGACAACGCTGGCGGCAGAGTACGTGCTACCTTGGCCAACAGAGAAGGGGAGAAAAGGGGAGCACACAGCAGTTCCGACAAAGGCAGGGCAACACTCTCCAAGGCGTGGGACACCTTCATGACACCCCGCCAGCACCCTCACCCTGATGCGCAGCCTAGTGTCACAAGGAGGGAAAAGTTTTGGAAGATGGTGAAGGAGTACGTAGCAGACCGTGTCAGCGTCCTCAATGATCCCTCTGTGCCTTACAACTACTGGGTGTCCAAGATGGACACGTGGTATGAACTGGCACTCTACGCCTTGGAGGTGCTGGCCTGCCCTGCCGCCAGCGTTCTGTCTGAGCGGGTATTTAGTGCTGCTGGTGGCATCATAACAGATAAGCGTATCCGCCTTTCCACCGACAATGCTGATAGGTTGACACTTATAAAAATGAACAAGGCCTGGATTTCCCCTGACTTCTCCACTCCACTGGAGGAAAGCCCTGGGGGAACATAAACTCACTTTATATATGTTATTTACAATGATGGGAATACTCTGTATTCCCATTCACCCCTTCCACCCAAAAAACGGGTATATGGTTGACTCTTAATCTTCTCATCCTCCTCCTCCTCTTCCATATGCCCTGTGCTATAATTTTTATATAGGGCCAGCTCACCAGCGGGCCCTGTGATATAATTTTTATATAGGGCCAGCTCACCAGCGGGCCCTGTTTGACAACTTTTGGTATAGGTCAGCTCACCAGCGGGCCTTCTTATATAATGTTTTATTGGGTCAGCTCTCTAGCGGGCCCTCTCATATAATGTTTTATAGCGTCAGCTCACTAGCGGGCCTTCGCATATAATGTTTAGGATGGTCAGCTCCGCAGCAGACCCTCACCCATAATGTTTTAGATGGTCGGCTCAGCGCACGTTTCCCTCTTAATCATGGCCCCAGTTCAGAAAAATCGAGGACATTTTTGGGAGAATTTGCCTTTGCGCACGTTTCCCTCTTAATCATGGCCTCAGTTCAATAAAATCAAGGAAATTTTTGGGAGAATTTGCCTCTGCGCACGTTTCCCTCTTAATCATGGCCTCAGTTCAGAAAAATCAAGGAAATTTTTGGGAGAATTTGCCTCTGCGCACGTTTCCCTCTTAATCATGGCCTCACTTCAGAAAAATCGAGGAAATTTTTGGGAGAATTTGCAGATGATATACAAGTAAATATACAGCAAATACTGTTTGGTAACAATTTTTCGCCTAAAGTCGTTTTTATTTTCCTTTTTGTGTGTTTTACGGTCAGTCTGTAAAAATGGCGTACTACGGGCGAAAGATCGTTCCCAGCAGCAATGTTGGAGTCCAAGATGCATCCAGACATCCTCCCTATGCTGTCCCTGAACCATTTCTGTGGTGTTTCCATCCTTTTCTGCCCTTTTCCTATGGACCAGGCACCCTCCCCTCATCAGAGCAGGGGGTGCCTGGTGTAATGCTCGAGTCCTCCCATTGACTTCAATGGGGCTCGGGTGCTCGGCCGAGCACTCGAGCTTCCGGGGGTGCTCGGTCAGAGCACCCGAACACCCGAGCATTGGGGTGCTCGCTCATCACTAGTCAGCTCACTAGCGGGCCTTCGCATATAATGTTTAGGATGGTCAGCTCCGCAGCAGACCCTCACCCATAATGTTTTAGATGGTCGGCTCAGCTGCAGACCCTCATTCCTAATGTTTTAGATGGTCAGCTTAGCGGCATGCCCTCGCCCCTAATGTTTTAGAGGGTCACCAGCAGGCTATTAATCCTAATTTTTCAAGGGTGTGTATGATGCCCTCCTTTATGTGTAATAAAGGGTGTATTGGAGTGACATTTCAGTCTAATTTTTGGCAGCCCTTTCACTTAGTGCATCGGCTTTATGAGTGTTGGACCACTACCTGAACTATTGTACCACAATGTGAATGAGGCCCTCCATTTTGTGATATACAGGTTGTATCGGAGTGCCTCAGGTCCTCCCATTGAATTAAATAGGGCTGGGGTGTTCGACAGAGCAGAAGGTAGTTCTTGGCTTCATCCACTAAGTCACTTCGTCACTTTTACTGAATGGATCAGACCCCACTGTTCCGACTATAAATTTTGGACTTAACAAGGGCAAACGGACATGTTGTAAAACCTGTGGTAGCTGCGGCCTCCGTTCCTGAATGCTGTACCTTACCCGGACCATAACCACGTTGAACACCTGCTTTACTCTGCGCACGTTTCCCTCTTAATCATGGCCCCAGTTCCGAAAAATCGATGAAATTTTTTGCAGAATTTGCCTCTGCGCACGTTTCCCTCTTAATCATGGCCCCAGTTCCGAAAAATCGATGAAATTTTTTGCAGAATTTGCCTCTGCGCACGTTTCCCTCTTAATCATGGCCCCAGTTCCGAAAAATCGATGAAATTTTTTGCAGAATTTGCCTCTGCGCACGTTTCCCTCTTAATCATGGCCCCAGTTCCGAAAAATCGATGAAATTTTTTGCAGAATTTGCAGATGATATACAAGTAAATATACAGCAAATACTGTTTGGTAACAATTTTTCGCCTAAAGTCGTTTTTATCTTCCTTTTTGTGTGTTTTACGGTCAGTCTGTAAAAATGGCGTACTACGGGCGAAACATCGTTCCCAGCAGCGACGTTGGAGTCCAAGATGCATCCAGACATCCTCCCTATGCTGTCCCTGAACCATTTCTGTGGTGTTTCCATCATTTTCTGCCCTTTTCCTATGGACCAGGCACCCTCCCCTCATCAGAGCAGGGGGTGCCTGGTGTAATGCTCGAGTCCTCCCATTGACTTCAATGGGGCTCGGGTGCTCGGCAGAGCACTCGGGCCTCCGGGGGTGCTCGGCCAGAGCACCCGAACACCCGAGCATTGGGGTGCTCGATCATCACTAGTCCTTAACTTAAATCCTGCCATTCCCTCCATCTGAGTCTTAACTTATATCCTGCTGCCACTGTCTCTTCTCTACTGTCTTCCGAGTACCCTCCACATTTGCCTTAACCCACTGAGTGCCAGAGGGGTTTGCAACTCGTTTTGCAATGCGTTGCGGACCCCTCTGGCACTCAAAGGGATTAGGAGGGTACATGGAGCACAATAGATGAGAGAACGTGGTGGCAAGATATAAGTTAAGGTGCAGATGGAGGGTACGGCAGGATTTAAGTAAAGGATGGAGGGTACGCAGAGTGATACTTAAACACGCAACATCAAAATGTCACCCCTTTTTTATGTGGGCAACATTCTGATTTTGCCCTTTTAATTCAGACATTATGATTGCAGCGTTTTGATGGTCGCCAAATCCAGGGCGACATTTCCATGGTAAACCATTTCCCCATAATCAGCAGGACAAGAAATGTAGGGCTGTAATCTGAAAGTTACATAACATTTTAAATCCCCGTGCATTGCCCTTCCCATGGTTAAATCCATTCTTCTGAATGTAATGTTTGTTAGTATTATATTACTCATATTATTAATCCGTGGTCAAAACCTGGGCATATTTATCAAGGTCACTTAAGGTTATACAGGTGCAAAAACAACTCCAGGTTTATGAGAAAAACAACCCCACTGTGTGTAGATGAAGTCTCCAGCGTTAGATTTTTTTCCTATTCCATTCCCCCAGAGATATACAGCTCAGCTGAAGAACTATTTTGAAAAATTGGAGATTTTTGTTGAACTTTGAAGATTAGAAGAGATGCTTTTCAACCTGAGCACTTGTTTTTAATCATGTTCCACGATGAAGGTCAGCTGTGTTCTGGTCCCTTCTGTACCAGCCAGAGACTAATATACTGAGGCTTCGTTGTCTGATATCTGAGAGACAGACGGTAAACTGAGAGAGAATAACTAATCCTATTAATCAAACAAAACAAAGAACATGCAGGGCGTTCTTGCAAACATTTCCTTTTTTTCAAATCCTAAAAAAAGCTGAGTTTTGGAGAATTCAGCTTTTGAAAACTTTGCAAAGTTTGGGCAAAAGAAAATTTTACACAGATGCCTGGAATTTAATAGCAGATACGATCAAATGTGCCCATCTCGAATGCTAATATCAAGTATAACTGTGTGACATGGAAAACGTTTCACAGGGAGAAGTGATATTCAAAAGTTACCATAGTTCAAACTTGCATTTTTGTGGGGGGTGATAGTGGGTTATACACTAAGGCATAATAAAGAGGTGATAAAGTGGAGATGACTTCTCCAGTAATATCACTTCTGCAGTTCCTATGTTATTCTATGAAGCCTATGCACTAATATTTCTCCAACTTTGGAGATCTCAGTGTATTGACTCTATAGAATAACATTGGAACTGGAGAAGTGATATCACTGGAGAAGTCATCTCCACTTACACTAAGTGGGGATAAAGAGGTGATAATCAATCCCCTTTTGTCCTTGACAACAGCCTGCTACAGCAACAGCACCACCCTGACAGAGCCTTAACTAAAACTCTCCGGGACCTGACGCAAGAAGTCCCATGGGCCACCCCACCCCGACCACATTGGCCCCCGGGCCCTCCACAATGCCCCCATCTCCTACCTCCCAATCCCTGGTGGTCTAGTAGAGAGACGGGCTGGCACGTTATGCTCCCGCATGGTCCTCTTCTGTAATGCAGAGCGCTGGGAGATGATGTCATCTCCCGGCGCTCTGCTTTACTAGAGAGCCGGAGGGAGATTGTGGGTGAGTCGCAGGGGGCAGCCGGGCCCCTGGAGTGACGGGCCCGGTTGTGGGTGCGACCCCTATAGTTACACCACTGCACCCTGAAACAGCAGACAATGGGAGCACCTCACCAAATGTAAGTTTGAGCTATATCAGCTTTAGACTTAATCATCTTCAAGCAGTGAGAGTTCGCCAGGAAAAGTCCTACAAAATAAAAATGCTTCATATTAAATGAGATTGCCTTTTAAAGTAACAGTAATGTCCCAATAAAAATATTTATTATTTTGTAGAGTTTAAAAAAAGAAGTAATGCGGCATAGATCCTATCTCTCAAATCTTTATGGTTTGAGAGATATTCACATTTAAAATCCCCCCTCTCCTGATCTGACAGCAGGAGATCCGTGTCTGCCGACTCGAGGAGGCTCTACAGCAGGGCCAAAATTGCATTATTTAAAAAGAATTACTTCATTGCAAACCAGGCACACATTGTAGACCTTTCCAATTAAGTAATTCTTTTCCAGTATCGCTGTTTCGGCTCTGCTGCAGAGCCGCTGGCTGGTCCCAGGAACGGGATCTCCTGCAGTCAGCAGAGCGCTGACGTCAGGAGAAGGGGAGGGAGGGGTGGAACTTTACAGGCGAATATCTCTCAAACCGTAAAGGTTTGAGAGATAGGATTTGTGTCACATAATTTCATTTTTTATACTCTACAAAGCAAGAAAATATTTTTATGGGACATAAGTGTCCCTTTATTGTCTTTAATTCAAGACATGTCTCCAAAGTATTGATTTGTAACGTGCTGGCGCTATCTCTTAATTCCAAAGGGTTAAAAATCGTTTGACCTTTTTAATGCTCAAAATCATATTTAACCCTTTGAGTGCCAGAGTGGTATGCAACGCATAGCTCTGCAATGCGTTGCGTACCCCTCTGGCTCTCAACGGGTTAAACCTTGAGCGCTGTAGCGGTCTTCAGAGAATCGCTACTCTTTCCTACTCAAGGGGTTAAATTCTCTTATTGTAACAACATCTACCACTTTTGCGGATCGATTCCAATGTCACACAGAAATAATAATGAGCGGGATTCCCATTCTCTGCCAGAAGCAAGAGTTACCATTTTGTTCATCCATTACATATAGACAGATGACAATGGAAGAAATAAAGTTATGCAAATCCTCACTATAACGTACGCTGGAATAGACTTTCCAACCCTTACACCTGCCTAACTCCAATTTTCTAAGCTACTTACATCAGCAATTCTTCTGGAACCATTTAGTGACTTGGGTGATTCTGAAAGAGCTTTCAAAATCACTTACGTATAGATCAGCCATTCTTTAGTTAAAATTAATGTTTAGGAGATATTCAACTTTATTTACTTGTTAGTTTATGCAAATTAGGCAGTACTGGCTGGCACAACCTGGTGTGTTTGATCTTAACGTTCCACTCTCCCTCCCAACTTCCACTTCCTACCAGGAAGCGCTAGCGGATTTATATAATCTGATAAATAACTAAAACAAAACATCTCCTGAACAATCGTTTTAACCTTTTGAGTGTCAGAGGTTGTGCGACGCATTGCAAAGCATGTAAAATTTAAGCCCTTAAGGACCGGCCGCGCACACACGGTGCTGTCACTGAAGGACCAGGGACCTTTTTTTTCTGAATCGGATTCCGGACTCCCTGAACGGCGTGCAGCCCTGCGGGGGAGCCCGGAATTCCATGACAGTCCAGGACCGTCATGGGTCCTTAAGGGGTTAAAGGATTAAATAACGAATGTCTAACATAAATATAGGTGATTTAAAGGAACAGTAAACTTTTGTATGAAAACACGTATTTTATAGATCTTTTCCTGCTGAATAAAACAAGTTCACTCCCATCGCTGTCAGATGTTTTATCCAAAATATATAACAGTTTAAATAATCAGAAAGTGAATTTACTGTGTTTACTTCCTGATAGTTCTAACTGACAGGAAGTGAATTTACTGTGTTTACTTCCTGATAGTTCTAACTGACAGGAAGTGAATTTACTGTGTTTACTTCCTGATAGCTCTAACTGACAGGAAGTGAATTTACTGTGTTTACTTCCTGATAGTTCTAACTGACAGGAAGTGAATTTACTGTGTTTACTTCCTGATAGTTCTAACTGACAGGAAGTGACTCAGTAGTTTCTATCACATTCTATGGAGAACTGTATGTCTCTGACTTTCCTGACTTTCCTCTCCATTAGAATCTAACAGGAAAAGTAATTAGAATTGGACCACTAGAGGGCACTGCTAATGTAAAAAAAACATGGGTTTAACCCCTTCACGACCGGCCGATCGGCGCGGCACGGTCAGTTAAGGACCACGGATCATTTTTTTTTGTTCCTTCCGGTTCCGGACTCTCCGAACGACGTGCAGCCGCGGGGGAATCCTGGAATTCCATGACGGTCATAGTACGTCATGGATAGTTAACTCAGATCGACCCATGATGTACTATGACCGTCAAGGGTCGTTAAGGGGTCAGCAGTGGGAGTACCCTTATTTTACTCAGTAGGAAAATCCCCACAATATACATTTTTTCATAAAAAAAGTTTACTGCTCCTTTAAAAGTCATTGTAAAATGTTCCACTTTAAAGGAGCACTTAACATTTTTACGTGGAGTAAAACAAGGGCTCTCCCAATGCTAACATTTGTTTTATTCAGATGTTATAGCTGGGGGGTCGCCAGGGCCGGGGACTGAAACCCGATTGTGTTAGAGGACAGCCCCGATTGCAGACCATGGCATAGCTAAACTTTTCCGAAAAACAGGGGACCTGTATGTGAAGCGCCATGTGATATGTGGTGTTTCCTTCATCAGTCAGGGTGCCACTTTCAAAATTGCACTGAGAGTCTGTGTCCTTAACCCCTTAATGACCCTTGCCAGTCATGGCACATCATGGGTTGTTTTGTGTTAACGACCCATTATATGCCAGGACCATCATGGGATTCCAGGCTCCCCGTGCAGCTGCATGCCATTCGGGGAGCCGGGACCGGATACAAAAGAAATGGTCCATGGTCCTTAAGTGCCAGCCGCGTGTGCGCTCGGCCTGTCCTTAAGGGGTTAAAGGGTTAGTAATAGCTTAAAATAACAAGTAGTATTGTAGATAAGGAAAATAGAAAACCATCAGTTCAGATCCTATCTCTCAAACCTTAAAGGTTTGAGAGATAGAACGTTTTAAAGTTCCCCTCTCCCTGCTGTCAGCTGCAAAGCTGACAGCAGGAGATTCAAGTCAGCCAGCTCGAAGCAGCGGATCTTCAGCAGAGCCATGATACCAAAATCTAAAAATAACTACTTCACTGGAACGGTCTGCAAAGTGTGCTTACAAACCATGAACACTTTGTAGACCGTTCCAGTGAAAGGGTTCTTTTTAGATTTTGGTATCACGGCTCTGCTGAAGATCTGCTTTGAGTCGGCTGACATCATCTCCCAGCACTCTGCATTACTGAAGAGGACCACACGGGAGAAGAGGTTTGTGCAGAAAGAGGCACAGACCTGTCCTCTGCCACTGGACCATCAGGGAGGTAGGAGATTTAGGGGCAATATGGAAGGGGCATTGTGGAGATGGGGGCAATGTGGAAATGGGGGCAATGTGAAAGGGGAACTATGGAGATGCCCGCATTATGGAAGGGGTGATGTGGAGACCGAGGGGCATTGTGGAAGGAGCGATGTGGAGATTGAGGGGCATTGTGGAGATTGAGCGGCATTGTGGAGATTGAGGGGCATTGTGGAAGGGGCAATGTGGAGATTGAGGGGCATTGTGGAAGGAGCGATGTGGACATTGAGGGACATTGTGGAAGGGGCAATGTGGAGATTGAGGGGCATTGTGGAGATTGAGGGGCATTGTGGAAGGGGCAATGTGGAGATTGAGGGGCATTGTGGAGATTGAGGGGCATTGTGGAAGGGGCAATGTGGAGATTGAGGGGCATTGTGGAGATTGAGGGGCATTGTGGAAGGGTCAATGTGGACATTGAGGGGCATTGTGGAAGGGGCAATGTAGAGATGGAGGGCAATGTGGAGAGTGAGGGGCAATGTGAAGATGGGGGGCAATGTGGAGGTGGCCAATGTGGTCGGGGGGCCCATGGCAATTCTTGCACCAGGGCCCCATGGCTTCTAGTTTCACCTCTGTATCTCACTGTACCTCCGGGACTGTTCCAGAGCCCTGATACCCTTTCATCACATGTCACTATATGTGTATAAATTCCTGCTTTTCCTTATTTACATATGTTCATTGATTCCAAGAATTGTTATCCTTCTGACAACACATAATAGCTTCAATAACTAGATGTTTGTTGGTCTATCTTTATATATCCTATATAATAATTTGCTAAGTTGTGTGTAACGCCCGACATGCGCAGTAGACACTGCTGCGCGTGCGGCAGTCATGCGCAGTACAGACTGCCCAGCGCCGCGGCTGATACAGAGCTGGGTGCTCCGAAGGAGAGTCCAGCTCTGTATCAGCAGTGGCTCAGGCAGTCTCTACTGCGCGACTGCCCCGCGACCGGCTGCCAGAGCACTGTGGCCCGTGTAACGGGCTATTCAACTAGTATATATATATATATATATATATATATATATATATATATATATATATATATATATATATACACACATTTTTTTTATAGATATATTTCATGGTTCATTTACTCAGAACGTGTGCCATATATATTATAACTTTATTTTGTCATATGAGCTGTTTTATTATTAAATTACCCCGTCCCTATTTTCCCGTTTCATATGGCAAACCATGTCTTGGAGGTCCTGAGACCGAGGGGACTAGCAGCATTGTGACATTCAAGGATTTATTGACTTCTGGACACTAAGGCACATAGGCTTTTCTCTTATGTACATCCTTTAGGCATAGTAATACTTAAAATGTAAACTATTGTTAAAATGTTAAAGTATAGTGTTGTAGGGTTTATCCCCTTGAATAAAACAAGGGAACTCCCGCTGCTGAAAGGTGTTTTATTCAAAAGTTATTACAGCTCAAAGTTGAATCTTTTTAGGTGCAATATCACAGTGGCCTGAAATCGTACAGTGGCGCTGTTGCTACACCATCCTATGGACAGCTCTGGTCCTAGGACCATAAATCTCCATAGGGTGGTGTAGCAACAGCGCCACTGTACAGTGTATAATATATAAAGTCGAATTGCTTACAGCTTTCTTTTTCATTTTAACCTATTTTTCATATGGATATGTCCCTGATATTGACATACCCCTATCTGTTCCAGACAGCTTTCTGTCTAGAACTGTTAAAGCAGAGACAGTCATAAAAGTAAAAAAGATACAATGTATAAAATGTAGCATACAGAAGTGGTTCCCATTAGCAGGTTATATTTTAATTAGATCTTTAATTAAAGGGATAGTAATACTTAATATGCAAAAATTATATATATTGTAGTGTTTTATCCCCCTGAGTAAAACAAGGGTAACCCTTCTGCTGAGTGGTGTTTTATTCAGAAGTTATTACAGCTGTAACTTAATTTTTTTAGGTGCAATATCACAGTGGCCTGAAATTGTACCGTGGCGCTGTTCTACACCATCCTATGGACAGCTCTGGTCCTGAGACCATAAACTTCCATAGGATGGTGTAGCAACAGCTCCACTGTACAAATTCAGGCCACTGTGATATTGCACCTAAGAAAATTCAACTTTGAGCTGAAATAACTTTTGAATAAAACACCTTTTAGCAGTGAGAGTACCCTTGTTTTACTCAGGGGGATAAACCCCACAACATATATTTTTTTTTTACATCTTAAGTATTAATATCCCTTTAACAATATACAGTATTTCTATACTACTATTTGCTTCTGTAGTCACCCCCATATGACCAGTGAGTGGATGGGTGTATGATTGTGTGTGTAATTGTGCATAAGAGTATGTGTGTCAGAGTGAGACTGTAAGATTTAGCGGTCGTGTGTGAATATGCATGTATGTATATATACAATATTTGTACACACACATATTGCTTTACCACTGAAACTCAACCTGAAAAGAGTTATATGTGTTACAAGTATAAATGAGCGTCACTTTAATCCCTTAAGAACCTGAGGGGTGGTCAACGCATTGCTGTCTAATGCGTTGACCACTTCTCTGGCCCTCAAAGGGTTAACCTGCACAGTAGAGAGTGCATTACAAACCAGAGTTTTTCCTTTCGAACGCAAGTAGGCGCTGTTGTCTGCAGTTTGATTTTAAAATAGTCTGAGTTGTAATAAAAAAAAAAAAGTGAGGCATTTCTGGTTCAAACCATCAAGAGCTACAGGGGACAAATCAAACTTTTCCCAAGGTTCTATTGATCTAAACTGAGCTTTTTTTTCAACCCCATCAATACTAGAGAAGTCTCTATGGCATTGCTTTGTAATGTCTTGGTGACCTCTCCAGCATTCAAGGGGTTAAAAGCACCATTTAAATCAGTAGATACTATTTTTTATTTGTTACCTGTGGTGATATTGGTTTGACCCCCCTCCCCTCTGCTCTTGTGGGCTGTCGGTTTTTTTTTTTATGTAGATAAAGGAAATATTTTGAGATGTTAACCCTTTGAGTGCCAGAAGGGTATGGAACGCATTGCTTTGCAATGCTTTCCGTACCCCTCTGGCACTCAAAGGGTTAAACCTATTACAAATACAGCAATATCTATATAATCTTGTACAGCCAGATGCATTAACCCCTTAAGGACCTGAAGGGGTGTGCCAAGCATTGCGACCCAATGCGATTCACATCTCTCCGGTCCTTAAGTGGTTAAAGGGATAGTAATACTTAAAATGTAGAAAAATATATGTTGTAGGGTTTATCCCCCTGAGTAAAACAAGGCTATTCAAAAGTTATTACAGCCTAAACTTGAATTTGTTAGGTGCAGTATATCAATGGCCTGAAATCGCACAGTGGCGCTGTTGCTACCCCATCCTCTGGAGATTTATGGTTAGAGCTGTCCATAGGAATGTGTAGCAACAGCGCCACTGTACAATTTCAGGCCACTGCGAGACTGCACCTAAAATTTTGAATAAAACACCTTTCAGCAGTGGGAGTTCCTTTCTTTTACTCAGGGGGATAAACCCTACAACGTATTATTTTTTTTAAATTTTAAGTATTACTATCCCTTTAAGAACATGTTTTCCTTGGTGCTTGTGGTAACAAACCTCGTACATACGGGCACCTTCCACTTGATGTCTCTGCTACTAAAATTAACTTAGGAGGTTACAGGGCACAAACTCATTATAATGGTATTATTTGCAGTGTACATAACTTTACTTGTGCAGCTAGATATTAATAGAATCCCTGTCACATCACCATGAACTGTGCAGGAAACAGAGAGGCCAAAAGTGAAATGCGTTGGAGTCACTTTCGGTGGAACACACAGTCATTTTAGACATATCCAGTAGGTGTAATCATTTAAAGGCGCAGTAAACTTTTTTTATGAAAACACATATTTTATAGAGCTTTTCATGCTGAATAAAACAAGGTCACTCCCATCGCTGTCAGATGTTTTATTCATAAATTATAGCAGTTTAAATAACCAGGAAGTGAATTTACTGTGTTTACTTCCTGGTAGTCCTAACTGACATGAAGTGAATTTACTGTGTTTACTTCCTGATAGTTCTAACTGACAGGAAGTGAATTTACTGTGTTTACTTCCTGATCGTTTTAACTGACAGGAAGTGACTCTGCAGTTTCTATCACATTATATGGAGAACTGTATGTCACTGACTTTTCTGACTTTCCATTAGAATCTAACAGGAAATCTAATTAGAATTTGACCACTAGAGGGCACTGCTAATGTAAAAAAACCCCATGAGTTTAAACTGTAATAACTCTGGAAATAGGGTTGCCACCTTTTCTTCAAAAAAATACCGGCCATGGCATTCCCTCCATAGACTTAACATTGGACAGAAGCCAATATTTTACCGGCCTGCCGTATCTGGAAATATAAATCTCTTGGCAGTGGGAGAACCCTTATTTTACTCAATAGGAAAATCCCTACAATATATATTTTTTCATATAAAAGTTTACTGTTCCTTTAATACTTTGAGTGCCAGAGAGATATAAGACACCTTGGTTCACAATCCATTGCACACCTTTTGGCCCTCAAGGGATTAATTTATTTAGTTACTAGTTGAGACCATTACATGGGCCACAATGCCACTGCCAGCTGGTCGCGGGGCACTCATGCGCAGTAGAGACTGCCTGCGCCGCGGCTGATAAAGAACTGGACGCTCCGAAGGATCAGCAGCAGCGCGGACAGTCTCTGCTGCTCATGAGTGTGTCATTACACACGTTTTAGCGAATTATTATATAGTATATTTATCACCTACACTAGATCTCTGTTGGTATTAACCTCTTGTGTGCTACAAATGCTATCGGACCAAAGTATTGCTTTTGCGTTGCATTGTTATGGAGATAGCTATACCATCCAATGGATTAACCAATCAGGTGGTAGAGGGATATTCATCACATTGCATTTATAAACACATATAATGAAGTTTAAACAAATGTTAATTTGATTTTTATTGCTGTGGAGCAATGTGATACATTTATATATACACCACACCAGTGGTTCTCGACCAGGGTGCCGTGGCACTTTGGTGTGCCTCGGACATCCACTTGCGCCCCTTGTTTTCTAGAAAGACTTTGACAAAATGTGAATGTTGACTTTTAAATCTATATTTATGGAAATGTTTATGCAAAATATGTTTGTCTCTGTTATTCTGATTATGAGACACAAGTAAAACTATATATTACTTATCTGTACTCTTCATAAAACACTTGACAAATGGCACATAAAATGTCAGGGGTGCCCTGAAGAATCTAAATTATATATTAAGGGTGCCCTGAACAAAATGGGTTGACAACCACTGCACCACACAGTCTGATCTCCTGAACAGAGGGACATCAGGGTGGGAAAGAGGGACAGAGGGATTTGGGTCTCAAAGAGGGGTTGTGCCTCCTTAAGAGGAACACTTGGGAGGGATGGTCCTCTAATATCTCCTAAATAGGAACACGTGGGCATTATGGACCCCTGATACCTCCTAAAGAGGAACACTTGGGAGGGATGGACCTCTAATATCTCCTAAATAGGAACACGTGGGCATTATGGACCCCTGATATCTCCTAAAGAGGAACACTTGGGAGGTATGGACCTGTATTCTCTCTTAAAGAGGGACACTTGGGAGGTACGGACCCCTAATATTTCCTAAACAGGGACACTTGGGAGGTACGGACCCCTAATATCTCCTAAAGAGGGACACTTGGGAGGTACAGACCCCTAATATATCCTAAAGAGGGACACTTGGGAGATATGGACCCCTAATATCTCCTAAAGAGGGACACTTGGGAGGCAAGGGCTCCTAGTATCACCAAGAGGAACACTTGGGAGGTACAGATCCCTAATATTAGCTAAAGAGGGACACTTGGGAGGTATGGACCCCTAATATCTCCTAAAAATGGATACTTGGGAGGTATGTGTAGTTCAAACCAGCTTCTTTAACCCCTTAGGGACCCTTGACGTACCAGGACCGTCAAGGGTAAATTTGCTCGAAAGACCCTTGACGGTCCTGGTACGTCACGTACTTTTTACTTACAGCGCTCTACCGGGAGCGCTGTAAGTAAAAATAGGGCATGAAATAGACCGCTCCAAGATCGGAGCGATCTGTTTCAAGCCCCATAGTGACGCGCCGATACACGTGACAGGTCACGTGTACGGGCTCGTCAAAGTGCCCCTATGCGGACGTTATGGGACGGAAATGTCCCATAACGTCCGGTCCTTAAGGGGTTAAAGATTCTCCATTTGTTTTCTGAGTCCTAAAATTTACTATTACATATTCTCCCAGGGGGAATACCATTTCTGCTTTTTCCTGTGCTCCCATTACCATAATTCCCATAACCTGGGCAGAAGTGTTCATGATTATTGTATGTAAATGGGCTGAGGTAAGAGATCTGAATAGAAGAGCAGTGAGTGCTGGTCTCTATACGTTAACCCTTTTGAGTGCCAAAGGGGTAGACAACACATTACAATGCAATTTGTTGCATGCCCCCTCTGGCACTCAAAGGGTTAACAGCATTACCTTGTGCACAAACAACTAGCCAAATTGTGTCCATGCAGGACAGTGTACACATAAATTAAAAATGCACTTTTAGGATTAGATTTTAGGGATCTATCATAAGGTATCTACATTTTACAGGTTCTTGCTGATGTACATGATATTTGAAATTACAGAATTGTATGTGGGTACTAAGAGATCAACCCTTTGAGTGCTAGAGACTTTTGAAAGGGTTAAAAAATTGCGTAGAAAACAGTGAAACACATTAGGAAAATGCTCTAGGCCCCGAGAGCAGTGGTTCTTGATCTTTTTTGATGAAGGCACCCTTATCATACAATCTGGAACTTTTGGGGCATCGCTAACATATTTAAGGGAAACAAAAAGAAGAAGAGAAGGGTGTCCAATAGTGCAATATTGTCTCTATAGATCATAAAGCACAGTAAGAAACCAATATGTACTCACAATTGTAGAAGTCAGCTGGGGGACACATACAAGCAGAATGCTCAGAACAGGGGGAAATCGGGATATTTCACACGGCTCCAATAAAAAAAAATAAAATCAAAATTTATTAAAAATTAAACAATATACTTGTATATAAAATCAAAATATAAAACTGCACAGAAGTAGTCTCAAAATATAAAATGGCACAGAAGTATTCTAACATATTTAAACCCTTAAAGGGGAACATTCACATCCCCAAAAATTTTCACCACTGCTTTTAAAATGCAAAACAATATCAGCGCTGGATTTATTTATTTTCTCCACTGCCTAAGAGTGGAGATATTAATCGTTGAAATGTGGCACTTCCGCATTCTGGGGAACCGTGTATGAGCAGCAGGACTTCACACCTCCCTCCCAGCAGCCCCTGGGGCACGCGTTCGTGCTTCCCTTTGAAGCTGCATTTTTCTGGGCTAATGTGACAGCAAGCTCCGGTTACCATGCTACTGAGGTTGCAACCTGTAATACAACTATATACAACCTCAGTAGCATGGTAAATGGAGCTCGCTGTCACGTTAGTCCAGAAAAATGCAGCTCCGAAGAGAAGCGCGAATGCCCGCCCCAGGGGCTGCTGGGAGGGAGGTGGTAAATCCTGTAGCTCCATATCGCATATACACGGTGCCGCAGACCCGGAAGTGGCACATTTCAAAGATTAATATCTCCACTCTTAGGTAGTGGAGAAAATAAATAAAGCCAGTGCTGATATTGCTTTAAATTTTAACCCCTTAGTAACAGCCGCGTGCGTACGTGGCTGTCACCTTAACACCTGGCTAACATTTTTTTTTTTTTTTAACGATTCTGGAGTCCCCGAGTGGTGTGCAGCCGCACGGAGACCTGGACTTCAGGGACTTACCAGGTATGTCCTCTGTCACTAAGTGACAGTTTTTGAGGGACGTACCTGGTAAGTCAATTGTTGGGATGGGGTTAAAAGCAATGGTGAAAATTTTTGGGGATGTGAATGTTCCCCTTTAATGACCGATAACGTGCCTGGACCATCACCGTTTTTTCCCCTTAAAACAGGTGACAGTCCTGGCACCTCACATATTTTGTGCTTACAGCACTTCTGTGAGAGCGAACAGGGTTTGAAATTGACCGGTCCAAGACATGAGCGGTCTCTCTCAGACCCCAGTTCACGTCACCATTGAATAACAATAACAATATCCATTAATCTTCATTTAAAAATCAGTATTCACATTTTTGTCAAAGTCTTCACAAAAAACACGGGGCATCCTGTGCCCTGGCTGTGAATCACTTCCCCAGAGTATCAGTGATTAAGTATCAGCACTTTTAGACTGATGCAACATTGTAATCATCCAGCCATTTGGATGCTAGATTGGCGTGCAACACAATGCATTGCGTGCACCACCTGCCATACAATCGGTAAATGGGGATACATTTTCTTCTTTTTAACAGAAGAAGCCATTTTTGTTTAATAAACAGATATACATTGTAATTATTTTATTGTTAAGCAAAACGTGGGTGCTCCCAATGTGAGGAGATTTTATTGAAAAGTTATTACAACTCAAACTAGTTTTTGTTTTTTTGTGTTTTTATTTCCACATTAAACTGAAAGTTTCTATTCTGATCACCAGGTGGTGCTGTAGTCTATAATGCTCCCATAGAGTGAATTTGAAAAAATATTTGCCTTTCGGACACTAGTTGGAGCTGTTGTCAACATTTTGAAAAAAAAAAGTGAATTTCAGTTGTAATAACATCTGAAAGACAAATCTCCCTTCTGAGACATTACAGTTATTCAACAGGAGATGCCAATACATACTGCTCCCTTAAACATGGAACTTCAGATCTCAGTTACTATTAACCCTTTGAGCGCCAGAGGGGTATGGAATGCATTCCGTACCCCCCCTGGCACTCAAAGGGTTAAGGGCCTTATTCAACAAAGAGCTGTAATTCTGGGGCAAACCAACTACACCATGGGGAGGAGAAAGAAGATTGCTTTTAACCCCTTGAAAGCTAGAGAGGTCTTCAATGTGCGTTGGTGACCTCTTTAGCATTCAAAAGTTTAAAAGCCACTTTGAAATCAATTGAAATTTGTAGAATTGTTATTTCATCCGTGTGGTGAAGATGGTTTGCTCCAGAATTTCACCTGATGAATAAGGTTCTAAGATACTCAATACAATGTAGCAAAAAGCAGAAATGTTGCAGTGTTTATAAGTAGCCATTTCTCTCAGTGCAGACTTGATACATTTATAGCATTCTCTTCGGGAATTATTGCTTTATCTTGTAAGTATCAATACATTACGTTACCTCTACACCTGCATTTTAAGTGATATACTCTTTATCGCTTCTAAATCTCCTGGTTACGGGTCAGGGAGAGTGCAGCTAAACATTTGTGCCTCTGCTGGAAGGTGCTGAATTGTCACTGTCATGATTCACTTTAGCAATTCCTTTTTATTTACAGAGGTCAAATGTGTTACTGAATGCGAAACGAGTAGGAAGTCATCGCCGGTGTTTTCTGAGACTCAAGGAAAACTGTCATCAAATTATTTTTTTATAGATGATTTCTAACATTATAAAAAATCATAAACCATATCTGGATAACCTTTCCAGTACCAGGGGAGGTGTCCAAATGCACCGCAAAGCCAGGCGTTGGACACCCTTAACGCCCGCCAAACTTTCTTTTTTTCATTCTACTGAATGACTTCCTGGACGTACATGTATATCCTCTGTCACTAAGTGACAGTTTCTGCTGGACGTACATGTACGTCCATTGTCGGGATGGGGTTAAAGTACTGGACAGGGGAGAAATGACTGCCCCCGAGTCAGTCATTTTTCTTGACCGGTGGGACACTGCCTCACTTAATCTTCCATCTGCTGCAGTAAATGGAGCTACAGTATTGATACCACAGAGCTTACAATTGAAATGGAGCTAAACTAGTGATACCACAGAGCTTACAATTGAAATAGAGCTACACTAGTGATACCACAGAGCTTACAATTGAATTGGAGCTACACTAGTGATACCAGAGAGCTAACAATTAAAATGGAGCTACACTAGTGATACCACAGATCTTACAATTAAAATGGAGCTACACTAGTGATACCACAGAGCTTACAATTGAAATGGAGCTACACTAGTGATACCACAGAGCTTACAATTAAAATGGAGCTACACTAGTGATACCACAGATCTTACAATTAAAATGGAGCTACACTAGTGATACCACAGAGCTTACAATTGAAATGGAGCTACACTAGTGATACCACAGAGCTTACAATTGAAATGGAGCTACACTAGTGATACCACAGGACTTACAATTAAAATGGAGCTACACTAGTGATACCACAGAGCTTACAATTGAAATGGAGCTACACTAGTGATACCACTGAGCTTACAATTGAAATGGAGCTACACTAGTGATACCACTGAGCTTACAATTGAAATGGAGCTATACTAGTGATACCACTGAGCTTACAATTGAAATGGATCTACACTAGTGATACCACATAGGTACAATCCAAATGGAGCTACACTAGTGATACCACAGAGCTACAATCCAAATGGAATGACGCTAGTATAATAATCCATTTCCCTTGTAAGCTCTATAGTATCAGTAGTGGAGTTTTACTTATTGTAAGCTCTATGGTATCACTAATGTAACTCTCTTTCAATTGTAAGCTCTGTGTTATCAATAGCATAGCTCCATTTCAATTGTAGGTTACATGGTATCACTTCACAACATTAATGCTGATTTTACAATTATCAAAAGGGGAGTGTGCTGGTAGTGGGGACATGGGCTGGAATGATAACAGAAATGGGCTACTTGATTGTATTTGTCCCCCCACACCAGAAGGTGCCAGCCCTCCCCTGGCACTGTTTGAATCATGCTGTGAGATAGGAGTGAATGCACACATTCACCACTGCATCTCTACTGACGCTAGGCTCTAATGCCAGTGACTGCACTTTGGGTTATGCACAACAGAGTAGGATCAGTGTAGTGCATAGCAGCAGACAGTCTCCGCTAGTGTTGGGACTTTGATGCCAGTAAGGCCCATTCTCCAGAGCCATTGCCTTAAAAAATGTGCAGCGCAAAGTTACACCCAAAATACCCACGGACTGCCCCATTTTCCACTGCTTGGTACAAGTGTTATTAAGGGAAGGGATTTTGATTTAGTTTAGTAACTTCATGTTAGGCAGAAGTAGAGACAAATTATTTATTTTCAGCTACAGATTTTGAGTGGGATTGCTGTTGTACATTCACTCCAGAGCCCAAGGTACAATTCCCCACCGGGGTGTCTCAGAAAGTCTTCATGTGCAAGGTCATTTCAACAACAGGGCAAAGTACGCATCTTCTCAAGAGCCGCCCACACCCAGAATCACAAACCCAAATTCTCATACATCACAATTTGGAACCATTTGTACTTTCCTCTCCCCTATGATCTGGAACACACAGTACTGTCAACTCAATATAACACCTGCCAAAATGTAAAAGGGACACACTTGTTATAGCTGGTGTTACAAGTTATTTCATGACCTACTGACAGCTCCTTGTGTAACAGAATAAATGATTATAGCAAGATCAAGCTATTTTCTTTACACAGACAAAATCATATCATGAAGTTTAAACAAATATTAATGTGAGTTTTATTGCTATAGAGCAATCTGATACACCTATATACACACCACACAGTCTGATCTAATAAAGAGGGACACCAGGGTGGGAAAGAGGGACAGAGGGATCTGGTTCTCAAAGAGGGGTCTGTCCTGACTAAGGAAGGACACTTGGGAGGTATGGACCCTAATATCTCCTAAAGAAGGGCACTTGGGAGGTACAGATCCTTAATATATCCTAAAGAGAGACTTGAGAGGTATGGACACCTAATATCTCCTAAAGAGGGACACATGAGAGGTACAGACCTCTTAAATCTCCTAAAGAGGGACACTTGGGAGGTATGGATCCCTAATATCTCCTAAAGAGGGACACTTGGGAGGTACGGACCCCTAATATCTCCTAAAGAGGGACACTTGGGAGGTAAGGACCCCTAATATCTCATAAAGAGGGACACTTGGGAGGTACGGAGCCCTAATATCTCCTAAAGAGGGACACTTGGGAGGTATGGATCCCTAATATCTCCTAAAGAGGGACACTTGGGAGGTACGGACCCCTAATATCTCCTAAAGAGGGACACTTGGGAGGTACAGACCCCTAATATCTCCTAAAGAGGGACACTTGGGAGGTACGGACCCCTAATATCTCATAAAGAGGGACACTTGGGAGGTACAGACCCCTAATATCTCCTAAAGAGGGACACTTGGGAGGTATGGACCCCTAAAATCTCCTAAAGAGGGACACTTGGGAGGTATGGACCCCTAATATCTCCTAAAGAGAGACACTTGGGAGGTACGGACCCCTAATATCTCCTAAAGAGGGGCACTTGGGAGGTATGGACCCCTAAAATCTCCTAAAGAGAAACACTTGGGAGGTACGGACCCCTAATATCTCCTAAAGAGGGACACTTGGGAGGTATGGACCCCTAAAATCTCCTAAAGAGGGACACTTGGGAGGTATGGACTCCTAATATCTCCTAAAGAGAAACACTTGGGAGGTACGGACCCCTAATATCTCCTAAAGAGGGACACTTGGGAGGTATGGACCCCTAAAATCTCCTAAAGAGGGACACTTGGGAGGTATGGACTCCTAATATCTCCTAAAGAGAAACACTTGGGAGGTATGGACTCCTAATATCTCCTAAAGAGAGACACTTGGGAGGTATGGACCCCTAATATCTCCGATAGAGAGACACTTGGAAGTAGATACAAAAAGACAGACCTGAGCTCCTCTATATATTGTGAACACATGTGCACTGTATTTAGCATGTATTATAATTTTTAGTAAATCTAAGTAAAATAATTGAGAGTTTTGTCCCACAAATTGGCCAGTCCTTGTGTAAGCTTACCACCATGCCAAGGTATCGCACTTTGCGGTAAGTCCTACTCTGATATACCTGTAAAAGCCCTATAGAAATTAAATATTCTCTGAGGAAAGATGTTATAATAAACATGTCAGTGGAGCCCTAAATAATATTTTGATGTTGTTTTATTACTTATGGGTCCCAGTGTAATTCAATTAAAAACAACAATCATACAACAAAACAAAAAAGGTGTAGCTGAAGGGCTTACCTGGTACAGGACCCATATGGGCCTGTATTAATAAAGTGCTTACATAGAAAACTATGTTCCATTTATATCCTTCCTCACAAGTCATGTGAGGAATAGTAGATACCAAACAGGCAGGGGGCATGCACACTGGAACAGGCCAAAAAGCCTTGTTCTTAAAGGGATAGTAATGTTTCATAATAAAAGCAGCTCTAATTAATCTTCATAGTATTTGGACTTTGGAGAGTGTTATTTCAATTCTGTCAGAGTTGTAGTACAAGAGTAATTCAATAATAAAGTATCCCACTTCTGCCCCTTTTACTGATGTAACACTGCTCAGCCAGATCAGAAGGGAGGTGCCCAGGTAGATTGCAGAGAGGGACAATCTTCAATTAAGATAAGGGAAAAACCTAAAAAAACCTGTCAAGGGGGGCAGGGCTTTCATTGTTCTCATAGGAAGAAGATTGTCCTCTGCTGTTATCTGTCTGGTCTATGGACTGGATTCCACATCTGAGAAGAGATGGCTTACACTAGGTAAAAGGGGCGGGGGGGGAAACTTTGCTTGTGAATATCTCTCAAACCATAAAGGTTTGAGAGATAAGACTTATATCGTTCTTCATGTTTTATTAATGCCTACAAAATAAAATAAAGATAAAATGAAGTATTACTATCCCTTTAAAGGCCAAGTGGGAAAGAAAAGAAAAGGAATGGTGAAATAAAATAAAGTAATAATGTGTTTTTATTCTTTGTGATTAGATAGGATAAAATGAGAAGCTGCTAGGATGAGCTGAAGGAGATGTGTTTACAACAAAAGTAGAAAAAAGAAGAAAGCTCACATCTCTTACTCATCATAAAATATCCATATAATAAATATAAATTAAATATAAGTATAAAGATAAGGATATAGATGGCAGCAAGGAATGTGAGGGTCCTCCAGTCCCCCTGACATTAGGCCTAAACCCAAAAGTGGAAAACATACCAAAAGGCAGACCTGCGCTCCTCTATATACTGTGAACATGTGTATTTAGCACATGTAATAATTTTAGTAAATGTAAGTAAAATAAGTGAGAATTTTGTCCCACAAATTAGCCAATCCTTGTGTAAGCTTACCACCACTTATTTTACTTAGATTTACTAAAAATTATTATACATGCTTGTGACGGGGGTACAGGGGTTACTGATTGGTAGACCAAGGGTTAAGCTATTTATCCAGCCAGACAAAAAGATAATAAATTCCATTTATTAGAGGGGTCACGGCACACAAACAACAATTACAGGCAAACAAACGGGTAAAACATAAAAACTAAGCACTTCTGCTGTTCTCTTATTGGTTGCACAGATTGCCAGGGGTTACATATAATACTCACAGTCCATTTTAGCTTTATACTGGAGCTTACACACAGTCACCACTAGAGGCAAGAGTGGGCACCCTGCCCACTCTACATGGTGCTGGATTACATGAAGGTTCCTTGTATCTTTTAGTCCTGATGGAGGAATTGGGAAGGCATCCTGAGAGATTATCCTCAGCCACTTTCTTGAGTCTTGGGCCATAGCCACCAAACTTCAGCTCCCTGGCCACAATCCTTGTGGTGGGAACATCAGTGCACAACTGAAAAGGGGACCTGGCCCTACAGTGCCCGCTCACTCTGACTCTTCCGGTGAGGGCACTCACCAGTCCCAGTTTCTGCAGTGCTCCTTTAGAATGCCCATGGACCCTAGGCCTCCCACCATTATGGAGAGGCCTATTCTCCTGCTCCTACATTTTTACAACTCTCTCCCTTTCTCTCTCTTAGGCTTTTTTCTACCCCCCCCTACAGGATGTGATGTCACAGTTCCCATCTACCAGGTCTGTTCTGCTTGGCCTGATGTGAGGGGGAAGATACACACATTCCACACACAGATTTGCCCTACCCCCCTCTATCTGACCAACACTGGCTATCTCATCAGGGCTGAATTTATAATAAGGCAGAGTAGGCATGTGCCTACAGGCGCACCCCACAGAGGGGCGCCTGATATTGGGAACATTTTTTTTTTTTTTTTAAATTAGCCTCGCAGGCACTGCTGTGCTAGTTTGCTGTGTTATTTGACCCTCCAGCAGACAGATGGCGACGGAGAAAATAACATGCACTCAGACTCTAGGCCTCCTGTAATAAGAAGGAGAGTGGGCTGCTTAACCCCTTAAGGACCGGACATTATGGGACATTTCCGTCCCATAACGTCCGCATAGGGGCACGTTGACGGGCCGGTACACGTGACCTGTCACGTGTATCGGCGCGTCATTATGGGGCTTGAAATAGAGCGCTCCGATCTTGGAGCGGTCTATTTCATGCCCCATTTTTACTTACAGCGCTCCCGGTAGAGCGCTGTAAGTAAAATGTACGTGACGTACCAGGACCGTCAAGGGTCTTTCAAGAAAGTTTACCCTTGACGGTCCTGGTACGTCAAGGGTCCCTAAGGGGTTAAAAACACAACCAAATGCTTAGTATGCTGTCATGCCAATCACTTAAAGCTGTCAGCCACTGCTGCTACCATGAGGATGGAATGAGACAGGTAAGTGAGGATTTTACAGATAAAAGTTTTTATCTGAGTGCCAGAGAGCTATCTAATGTAATGCACTCAAAGGGTTACATGCTGTCTTATTGCATGTGTACCTGGTGTATGTTTTGTTATTTCCAGCTGTCAGAGCGCTGGATTCAAACTCTCTCAGACGGCTGGAAAAAAAAAAAACAAACAACAACAAGCATGCACCACAAAGTTTAATTGCAGTCCCCTGCTCCTGTGACTGGTTAAATGTTAGCAAGGGACAACTGCAGCTGCACCTGACTTTCCATAAGACTGGTAGAGTACAAGTAATCAAAGGGTTAAAATACAGCAAGCCTGCAATACATTTCTACAGAGATTTTTTTTTTTTTTTTTTTTTTTTTTGCCGATCCTAGCTCAGACTGGAGTGAGCAGCAGAAAAGACTGATAAGGATTCTCTCCCTCTTACTCCCTTTGACACTGCCCTGGCACTAGAAGCAGTGCAAGGTCTGTCAATAGAAGTGTATTGTACAAAGCAAGGACTGTGTGTTTCCTTATGACTGGGAGTTGTAAAGCCAGTCCCAGAGAGAGCATCCTTATCAGCCCTCTCTGTGTGCCCTCCATGCTGCTCACACCAGACTGGACACTAATGGGTGAACTGCTGGCTGTTTGCAGTTCTTTAACCCTGATTGCCAGAGGGAAATACATACCATTAAATGCCTTGCTTTTAACCCCTTGAGTGCTAGAGAGGTCTACAGCCTGAGACATCTCTGGCATCCAAGGGGTTGTGTGATTTCAGAACATTTCTATAAATCATTTTAGCAACCATAATCCCTGCTACTGCCTTGATTTAATACCTCCATGTAACAGGTTTGCAGAGAAAGTAAAATCATGCTTTTTCACTTCACATCATATGATACAAGTAAATGTAAGTGCCTCATCATGTCCTCTTGCCCACATTCACCCTGATTTCTTTCACTTATTTTCTTTCTTGTCTCTCTTTCACTTGCCCCTCACTCCCCTTACCTATACCACTTGCTCCTCTCTCTTCCCCCAGTTGCCTCTCACTTAACCCTCACCCCCTTGCCTCTCACTTACCCCTCTCTCTTCCCCCTTGCCTCCTTCTTCTCTCAACAACTTGGAGCAAGGGTGTACAGTTTGAGACCCACCAGCTCCTGTTGAATAATAACTAAAATTGTCATCTTTTAGTGGTTGTAGTCCAACAACAGCTGGAGGCACAGCTCTGCCTCATAGGGAACACTGCAAAGCAACATCTAAGGTGAAATTAATTTAAGCAACAAACCTTTTGAGTGGTAGGGGATTGAGGAATGAGGAATATATTGCTTTCCTCTCTGTTACTCAAAGGTTGGGTTTATTAAAAAGTCAAAATGTTTTAAATGTACTACTTTGTAAAAATAAATATTCTTGGGGGCTGTTGGCAACCCAAATCCCAATGGATATCTTATTTGTGCTTCTCACCCTAGTAATACCAGGATCTTGCATCTGTAGAGTTCCATACCTCCTAGAATTTGGGGGACATCTACACACATGAGCTTGTCTCTATCTTCCTCCAGCCATCTTTCTTCCACCAGCCTCTCTCTCTTTCCCTTGAGCCCCAGCCTGTTTGCCCATCTCTTCCACTGGTTGTCTGTTTAGAGTTAGATTTTAGGCATGCCACATTAATTCTGAATTTTTTGCATATGCTAGCTGTTATATTAAAAGATAGATTAGACTACTTAATTTTACTGATGTGTGTTCATTTAACTCATTTAATGCTGCAAATATCCCCATCTTATTTGATATGCTGATCTACAGGAAATTGTTCATGTTCAAAATTACACTATTCTGTACAACCCTTTGAATGTTGGAGACGTCTCTAGCATCCAATGGGTTATACTGAAAAGTTATTTATTTTATGTATTTGGTTAACCCTTGGACTGCTATGATTCACATTAATTTGGAGCAACTGGTGAAGGGGGAAGGTAGTACGGCTGTTGCTCCCTCAGAGCATGTGTAAGACTGGATCTTAGGCCTAAGACAACAGAGACATTTGTCTGAGGTTAGCATGGAGCACAAAGATAACTGAGCCTCTGAGTGCTAGCGGGTTGAGCAGTGCTCTACTTCATAATACATTAATTGTCCCTCTGGCACTCAAAGGGTTAAGTGTCATTATTTCTTTAGCTCCTTGAATGCTGCAAATTCCTTGTACTTGTTCAGTACACCATCTACAGGATATTGATATTGTGTAAAATGACACTTTTTTTTATATTAACCCCTTGGAGGAAAGAGACATCTCTTGGAGACATTTGTAGAATCCAAGGGGTTAATACAGTAAATTGTGATATTTTTGGTATTTGGTTAACCTCTTGAGAACCAAAGGTGTGTGGAATGCACTTTTTTTGGGGGGAGGGGTGGGGGGCGCTTCAGATTTCTGTGCCTACAGGCTCCTGAGATATAAATCCGGCCCTGTATCTCATAACACAATCTCTGGGTTTAGCTAGACTGGATGGCACCATTCCTCTGTACATCATACACACTAACCAACCCATTCACTTCTGGTAGCTGGACAACACTCTCTAATGCATGCACACACAGGGGACGTTAAAGTTTCAAGAATGGGAACACATGTTAAGACAATGGCGATCACTGAAAACAGACACATTTCATTCTCTGGGTGAGAACCATTCCGTCACAGTCTGTCCCCCCTTTCACATGGTGACCCACGAGTTCAGTCCACACGGACAGATCACTGGGTCCCCACATAGTAACTAATTCCCTATACTTCTATCAATACAGACATCAAACCTACAAAGCATTTGTATATACAGTACATCATTTTTATCTTTAGTGGCGATAGTTCCAAAACAAAGTCCAGTGATTCAGGATACTTCCCAGGGCAAGACATATCCAATTAGGGTACAAGAAAAAGCAGGCCTGAAACATTTCAATTAGGCAGACCTTCTGGTGTGGCAATGCATTTTCCTTATACACACACAATAGCTTACTGCCATCAATATTAAGAGACCGTCCCAGAACACCATCCCACCTAAATCAGTCCAACATAAATAATCAGAACCAGTCCCATCACAAACAGTCCCCACAGGAGTGTCACTTACCCCTGCACAGCCTTCCAACATTACTTTTGGGGTGGATTAACTTTTCCATTAAAATTCCCACTGTAACTGGTTTCTGAATAGATCATCCTCCACTGGATTTTCCTTTAGGATGAGAAGGTAGTGCGATGGTCTCTCTGGATTATCCTTCTGGTCTCTGTGTCACATGACCCCCATGCTTGGATTCTGTGGTGCTCAACACTGGTTCAGCACATTCTGAATTTTCCCTCTGGATCCGGTTGCTTTGGAGCGCTGTTTTTTTTGATGTTTGACCACTTTGCTTTGAGGTACAGGATCATCCAGGCAAGTCTGTAAAGCTGTAAATCACTGCATTGCTAAGGGCATAGTGGGTGCTGGATGCAGACTACACCCCTAGTCCCATTTTCTCTGGCAGTGCTGATAGGGTACTTGCTCACATGTCCCTTAGGCTAACTCTAAGGCAAAACAAAAATAACAGGAGGGGTTCCCATACTGTTGTCCTTGGCCGTGTCTTTTTGTCTGGGTGCTAACGTGACCACACTACTGAGCTGGCACAACTAGCACACATAGGGGTCCGGGTTGCCCTCAGACACCCTGAACACCTAAGCTGGATATCCCACAAGCTGCCACCAGTGGGACAGGGGACATTAGTGTTTCAAGTATGGGAACACATGGTAAGACAATGGCAATCACTGAAAATAGACACATTTCATTCTCTGTGTGACAACCATTCCGTCACAATGCTAAATATTCTCCAGTGTGATAAAATCTCCAGTCCCTATGTTATTCAGTGGGAGAGATTTAGTTATAGACTACAAAGGGAGATATACATAGCAACCAGAGAGTTTATCTCACTGGAGAAGTTATCTCCTCTTTATCACACCTTAGTACATCTCTTCTGTAGTCTATAACTAAAGCTCTCCCATAAAATAACAAAGGAATATGAGAGCTTATCTCACTGGAGAAGTTATATCCTCTTTATCACACCTTAGTACATCTCCTCTGTAGTCTATAACTAAAGATCTCCCATAGAATAACATAGGAACTGGAGAGTTTATCTCACTGGAGAAGTTATCTGCTCTTTATCACACCTTAGTACATCTCCCCTGTAGTCTATAACTAAAGATCTCCCATAGAATAACATAGGAACTGGAGAGTTTATCTCAATGGAGAAATTATCTCCTCTTTATCACACCTTAGTACATCTCCCCTGTAGTCTATAACTAAAAGTCTCCCATAGAATAACATAGGAACTGGAGAGTTTATCTCACTGGAGAAGTTATCTCCTCTTTATCACACCTTAGTACATCTCCCCTGTAGTCTATAACTAAAGATCTCCCATAGAATAACATAGGAACTGGAGAGTTTATCTCAATGGAGAAATTATCTCCTCTTTATCACACCTTAGTACATCTCCCCTGTAGTCTATAACTAAAGATCTCCCATAGAATAACATAGGAACTGGAGAGTTGATCTCACTGGAGAAGTTATCTCCTCTTTATCACACCTTAGTACATCTCCCCTGTAGTCTATAACTAAAGATCTCCCATAGAATAACATAGGAACTGGAGAGTTTATCTCAATGGAGAAATTATCTCCTCTTTATCACACCTTAGTACATCTCCCCTGTAGTCTATAACTAAAGATCTCCCATAGAATAACATAGGAACTGGAGAGTTGATCTCACTGGAGAAGTTATCTCCTCTTTATCACACCTTAGTACATCTCCCCTGTAGTCTATAAGTAATTCTCTCCCATAGAATAACATAGGAACTGGAGAGTTTATCTCACTGGAGAAGTGATCTCCTCTTTATCACACCTTAGTACATCTCCCCCTGTAGTCTATAACTAAAGATCTCCCATATAATAACATAGGAACTGGAGAGTTTATCACACTGGAGAAGTTATCTCCTCGTTATCACACCTTAGTACATCTCTCCTGTAGTCTATAACTAAAGATCTCCCATAGAATAACATAGGAATTGGAGAGTTTATCTCACTGGAGACGTTATCTCCTCTTTATCACACCTTAGTACATCTCCCCTGTAGTCTATAACTAAAGATCTCCCATAGAATAATATAGGAACTGGAGAGTTTATCTCACTGGAGAAGTTATCTCCTCTTTATCACACCTTAGTACATCTCCCCTGTAGTCTATAGCTAAAGATCTCCCATAGAATAATATAGGGAGTGGAGAGTTTGTCTCACTGGAGAAGTTATCTCCTCTTTATCACACCTTAGTACATCTCCCCTGTAGTCTATAGCTAAAGATCTCCCATAGAATAATATAGGGAGTGGAGAGTTTGTCTCACTGGAGAAGTTATCTCCTCTTTATCACACCTTAGTACATCTCCCCTGTAGTCTATAAGTAATTCTCTCCCATAGAATAACATAGGAACTGGAGAGTTTATCTCACTGGAGAAGTGATCTCCTCTTTATCACACCTTAGTACATCTCCCCCTGTAGTCTATAACTAAAGATCTCCCATATAATAACATAGGAACTGGAGAGTTTATCACACTGGAGAAGTTATCTCCTCGTTATCACACCTTAGTACATCTCTCCTGTAGTCTATAACTAAAGATCTCCCATAGAATAACATAGGAATTGGAGAGTTTATCTCACTGGAGACGTTATCTCCTCTTTATCACACCTTAGTACATCTCCCCTGTAGTCTATAACTAAAGATCTCCCATAGAATAATATAGGAACTGGAGAGTTTATCTCACTGGAGAAGTTATCTCCTCTTTATCACACCTTAGTACATCTCCCCTGTAGTCTATAGCTAAAGATCTCCCATAGAATAATATAGGGAGTGGAGAGTTTGTCTCACTGGAGAAGTTATCTCCTCTTTATCACACCTTAGTACATCTCCCCTGTAGTCTATAGCTAAAGATCTCCCATAGAATAATATAGGGAGTGGAGAGTTTGTCTCACTGGAGAAGTTATCTCCTCTTTATCACACCTTAGTACATCTCCCCTGTAGTCTATAACTAAATCTCTCCCATAGAATAACATAGGAACTGGAGAGTTTATCTCACTGGAGAAGTTTTCTCCTCTTTATCACACCTTAGTACATCTCCCCTGTAGTCTATAACTAAAGCTCTCCCACAGAATAACATAGGAACTGGAGAGTTTATCTCACTGGAGAAGTTATCTCCTCTTTATCACACCTTAGTACATCTCCCCTGTAGTCTATAACTAAAGTTCTCCCATAGAATAACATAGGAACTGGAGAGTTTATCTCACTGGAGAAGATATCTCCTCTTTATCACACCTTAGTACATCTCCCCCTGTAGTCTATAACTAAAGATCTCCCATAGAATAACATAGGAACTGGAGAGTTTATCTCACTGGAGAAGTTATCTCCTCTTTATCACACCTTAGTACATCTCCCCTGTAGTCTACAACTAAAGCTCTCCCACAGAATAACATAGGAACTGGAGAGTTTATCTCACTGGAGAAGTTATCTCCTCTTTATCACACCTTAGTACATCTCCCCTGTAGTCTACAACTAAAGCTCTCCCATAGAATAACATAGGAACTGGAGAGTTTATCTCACTGGAGAAGTTTTCTCCTCTTTATCACACCTTAGTACATCTCCCCTGTAGTCTATAACTAAAGTTCTCCCATAGAATAACATAGGAACTGGAGAGTTTATCACACTGGAGAAGTTATCTCCTCTTTATCACACCTTAGTACATCTCCCCTGTAGTCTATAACTAAATATCTCCCATAGAATAACATAGGAATTGGAGAGTTTATCTCACTGGAGACGTTATCTCCTCTTTATCACACCTTAGTACATCTCCCCTGTAGTCTATAACTAAAGATCTCCCATAGAATAATATAGGAACTGGAGAGTTTATCTCACTGGAGAAGTTATCTCCTCTTTATCACACCTTAGTACATCTCCCCTGTAGTCTATAGCTAAAGATCTCCCATAGAATAATATAGGGAGTGGAGAGTTTGTCTCACTGGAGAAGTTATCTCCTCTTTATCACACCTTAGTACATCTCCCCTGTAGTCTATAACTAAAGATCTCCCATAGAATAATATAGGGACTGGAGAGTTTGTCTCACTGGAGAAGTTATCTCCTCTTTAACACACCTCAGTACATCAGTCTCACTGTATGCCAACATATCCATTTGTCCATCTAAAGTTTTTCCGCTATCTGTTACTTGCCATTTGGAATGTTGTTTTCTGTTTCCACACAGATCATCCCACTGCTTCTATAATATTAGCTTTTAAATATCCAGCTTTCATTGATGTCGTACCCAGTGTTTAGACTTTCTTTAGCTCAGCTGACATTTGAGGAAAGTATATATTAATGCTTCAGTTTATTCAAAGTGCTTGTCACATGCTAACAGACATAATTACGGGCTGCATGAAAAAGCTTGATAAGAAAATGGGACAAATATGTCAGCGAGATCAAAGGAACACCTGAAGTTAATTATAAATTACCATTAATTTAAACTATAAGCCAGTAAAATGCAATCATTATGTTTGGAGATGATATATATATATATATATATATATATATATATATATATATATATATATATATATATATCTGTATGTTGTACTCTGCTTTAAGGACAAAGTTAATTTTAGTTAGTATTCTGCCATGTTGAACTTAGCAGACAGATGAGCGATTAGTGTTAAAGAAAGGATGGATTTGTATTCCTACAGAGGATACTGTGCTACGTGTTTGTGAAATGCGTCTTCGACTGTAGTCTTCAACTGTAGATCCACGAAATGAAAACAAAAATCACTCATGGAAAGAAAATTACAAAGAATTAAAGGGATAGTAATTCTTCGTTTTAACTTTATTTTGTAGGCATTAAAAAAACATGAAGAACGATACAAGTCTTATCTCTCAAACCTTTATGGTTAGAGAGATATTCACAAGCAAAGTTTCCCCTCCCGCCCCTTTTACCTAGTGTAAGCCATCTCTTCTCAGATGTGGAATGCAGTCCATAGACCAGACAGATAACAGCAGGGGACAATCTTCTTCGTATGAGAACAATGAAAGCCCTGCCCCCCTTGACAAGTTTTTCAGATTTTTCCCTTATCTAAATTGAAGATTGTCCCTCTCTGCAGTCTGCTTGGGCACCTCCCTTCTGATCTGGCTGAGCAGTGTTACATCAGTAAAAGGGGAGGGAGGGGGACACTTTGTCATTGAATTAGTCTTGTACTACAACTCTGACAGAACTGAAATAACACTCTCCAAAGTCCAAATACTATGATGATTATTTATGAAACATTACTATCCCTTTAATGGGGAACCTTCAGCCTCAGGACAATTTATCCCCTTGGGTGTAACACATAAAATTGTCTCTAGGTTGTTATTTAAAAAAAAAAAAAAACCTGAATACTTTATTATATATTTTATTTTAAAAATTACCCAGTGACATCACCATTTCTTCTTGCTTCAGTGCTAGCTGTACCTCACAGCTCTGCAGGGCTTCCCCTGTTCAGGAAATCTTCTCCCACCTCCCTTCCCAGCTTTCCCTGGGAGTGAGCGTGCACCTTTTATCTTCCTCCCCCATCAATGTGCTAGTGTAGTGATTCTCACCCAGGGTGCCGCGGCACTTTGGTGTGCCTTGGACGTCCAATTAGTGTGCCCATTGTTTTCCATAAAGATTTTTACAAAAGGTGAATATGGAGTTTGTAATGTATATTTATGGAAATGTTTATGCATAATATGTTTATTTTTGTTATTCTGTGTGTTAGAACTAAGTATAACTTTATATTTCTTATTTGTACCCTTCCTAACACCCATGACAAATGGCACAAAAATGTCAGGGGTATCCTGAATTATCTAAATTACATATTAAAGGGATAGTAATACTTAAAATGTAAAAAAAAATATGTTGTAGGGTTTATCCCCCTGAGTAAAACAAGGGTACTCCCAATGCTGAAAGGTGTTTCATTCAAAAGTTATTAATTTTCAAATTTGAATTTTTTAGGTGCAATATCACAGTGGCCTGATATTGTACAGAGGCGCTGTTGCTACACGAATCTATGGACAGCTCTGGTCCCGGGACCATAAATCTCCATAGGATGGTGTAGCAACAGCGCCACTGTACAATTTCAGGCCACTGTGATATTGAACCTAAAAAATTCAACTTTGAAAATTAATAACTTTTGAATGAAACACCTTTCAGCAGCGGGAGTACTCTTGTTTTACTCAGGGGGATAAACCCTACAACATATTGTTTTTTTACATTTTAAGTATTACTATCCCTTTAAGTGTGCCCTGAACAAAAAGGGTTGAGAACAACTGCGCTAGTGTATAGCTGGTGGTCCACACAGACTAGTTGTTACCTAGATTATAATTACATCATGAAGATTAGCGCTGAACTAGAATGATATATGTAGAGTGAACCTGAAGTAGTGCTACAGGGATGCCTCTCAGCAGGGAAAAGAAAAAAGTGTCCATCTCATTGCAGCGCATCCCGATAGCCACTGCCATTGCCTTCAGCTCCACTGGCCTGCTCCCCTTCCATCTCCTATGGCCCACAATGCTTTTCCTGTATTTCCTTGCCCTTCCCGTTCCCAGAATCCCCCTCTTCTTATCTCTCAAAAATCCATTCTGGTTTGATTCGGACGCATCTGGAATTTTCCCTAGATCCTCTGAAACTCTGCACAGAACAAATCTATCATCCCAATACGTGACATCAAGTACATGTTAACGATTAATTCTGGGGAACCAATCCACACCAAATGAAATGGATAGTAATTAGATATTATGGTAAGATCAGTTCTTCAACATAATTATTCAAAAGAAGTATACCTTTCTAACATTTCTATCGTCGTTTTCGTTTTATTTTCCATTAATGTGTCCCACCCCCCCATCCCTTTTCCATACATCACGATTAGTGTTGAGCGAGCATGCTCGGCCGATGCTCGGATCGGCTCGAGCATCGCTCTGCTCGGCACATGGCGGTACTCGTACGAGTACCGCATGTGCTCGCCCGCCATGTTCGGGTCTCCTCCCCGCACGTTTTGCGGCTGCTGCGCAGCCAATAAACGTGCAGGGAGGCTCTGACATCGGTGTAATGCCAGCAGCCATGTTGGCTGCTGGCATTACACTGATTGGCTGGCCAGAACCCGTGGTCAGGTGCTGTATAGCACCTGACCATCGAGTTCGGCTCAGTCTGAGCCAGGGAGAGCTGAGGATAGGAAGGGAAAGGCAGTGTAGGGAGGAAAAAACAAAAATTGTGACAAAAAAGAACCAAAAGTCCTTTTTAGGACTACTGTGTGTGGGGGCAGCAGGTTATATTGTGTGTGGGGGGAAAAAAACAAAAAAAAAAAAAAAAAAAATATTCTGTTTAGTGTGAAAAGTTGCAGATTAGAGCACATTCTGTTTAGTGTGCACAGTTGCAGATTAGAGCACATTCTGTTTAGTGTGCAAAGTTGCAGATTAGAGCACATTCTGTTTAGTGTGCAAAGTTGCAGATTAGAGCACATTCTGTTTAGTGTGCAAAGTTGCAGATTAGAGCACATTCTGTTAAGTCTTCAAACTAAAATATCAAAGTCACGTATTCCATTCAGTGTGCGTCGCCGCAGTTTAGCAGCACATTCTGAGTACTGTGCAGAGTTGCAGAATAGGAAGAAATACTGTTAAGTCTTCAAACTAAAATATCAAAGTCACATATTCCATTCAGTGTGCTTCGCCGCAGTTTAGCAGCACATTCTGTGTACTGTGCAGAGTTGCAGAATAGGAAGAAATACTGTTAAGTCTTCAAACTAAAATATCAAAGTCACATATTCCATTCAGTGTGCTTCGCCGCAGTTTAGCAGCCTATTCTGTGTACTGTGCAGAGTTGCAGAATAGGAAGAAATACTGTTAAGTCTTCAAACTAAAATATCAAAGTCACATATTCCATTCAGTGTGTTTCACCGCCGTTTAACAGCCTATTCTGTGTACTCTGTACAGTTGCAGAATAATAAGAAATACTGTTAAGTTTTCAAACTCAAATATTAAAGTCACATATTCCATTCAGTGTGTTTCACCGCAGTTTAGCAGCCTATTCTGTGTACTCTGCAGAGTTGCAGAATAATAAGAAATACTGTTAAGTTTTCAAACTCAAATATTAAAGTCACATATTCTGTGTAAGATGAAGAAGGCGGGTAAAAAGGGACGGGGAAGTGGACGTGATCCTGAAAGTTCAGGGCGCGGGTCAGGACGCGGAGAAACTGTGCCTGGTGCCAGAGCACAAGAAAGAAAGACATCCACCATACCTAGCTTCATGTGTAATTTTACAGGGCGTCGCAGGACATCACTCTCGAGGTCCGACCACTGCGAACAGGTGGTCGGTTGGATGACAGCTGATACTGCTTCCAGTCGGTTAAGCACCACCCTGTCTTCCACCAAGTCCACTCTCAGTAGCCAAGAGTCTGGTCAACATAATCCTCACTCTGATCATCCTTCCTCCCACCATACACGGTCTGGTCAAAGAAGTGATCCCACACTGGGATATAGTGAGGAGCTCGTCTCATCACCAATCCTTCATTTGACCCTCTCTCCAAGCACGCTTGCAGAGGAACATGACATCTTGTGCCCTGATTCACAACCTCTAGAGGCTACCCAATCTCAAGAAGATGACAGATGTGAACGGCATTTAAGGTCAAAGGAAGTAGTGGATGATGATGATGATGATGAGACACAGTTGCCATTAAATCAACCACTATTTCCGTCTCAAGACCTTGTTGAGGAGAATGTTATACAGTTGTCAATGACTGAGTATGTGGTGGGATCAAGACTTGAGGAGGATGATCAGAGTGAGGAAGTGGAGGAGGACTTGGTGGACGATGAGGTGACTGACCCCACCTGGGAAGGTGTAGAGCCGAGCGATGACAGCAGTCCTGAGGGTGAGCCATCTGCAGCACCGCAACAGGCTGGAAGAGGCAGTGGTGTGGCTACAGAAAGAAGGCGGACCGCACCAAACCGGCCCGCAAATGTTCCACGGAGCACCCCCTTGCGTAAATCTACCTTGCCAAGGGGTAGGTGTTCCGCGGTATGGCGTTTTTTTAAGGAAAGTGCGGACGACAAAAGAATTGTAGTTTGCAACCTGTGCCACACCAGAATGAGCCGAGGCATGAACACTAGAAACCTCACCACCACCAGCATGATCCGACACATGGCATCCAAGCACCGTAGTAAGTGGGAGGAACGCCTGGATCGCCCATCTGTGTCTGCAGGCCACACCACTGCCTCCTCTTCCCCTGTTTTCGGTGCCGGCCAATCGCCTGTCGAAGGCGCAGGCCCGCATACCTCCCGCCCTGCACCTGTAGCATCTGAAGCACCATCAGCGACCACATCCACTTCCCTGTCCCAGCACAGCGTCCAAATGTCGTTACCCCAGGCATTTGAGCGCAAGAGAAAGTACCCAGCCACCCACCCACAGGCCATAGCACTAACCTCACACCTTTCAAAATTACTGGCCATCGAAATGCTGCCATTTAGGCTTGTGGACACTGAGTCCTTCCGCAGCCTGATGGCAGCAGCTGTCCCTCGGTACGTGGTCCCCAGCCGCCACTACTTTTCCCGGTGTGCCATCCCCGCATTACACCACCATGTGTCCCGTAACATCACCCGTGCCCTGACCAACGCAGTTACTGGGAAGGTCCACTTAACGACTGACACATGGACAAGTGCTTGTGGCCAGGGACGCTACATTTCCCTGACGGCACACTGGGTGAATGTCGTGGAGGCTGGGAGCGACTCGGACCCTGGGATGGCACGGGTGCTACCCACGCCGAGGATTGCGGGCCCTACCTCCATCAGGGTTTCCACCAGCACCTACGTTATTGGCTCCTCCTCCTCCGTTTCCACCTCCGAATTCTCTACACACACCGCCACTCCCCCATCAGCCAGTAGCTGGAAGCAGTGTAGCACTGCAGTGGGGAAGCGTCAACAGGCCGTGCTGAAGCTGATCTGCCTTGGGGACAAACAGCACACGGCCTCAGAGCTGTTGCAGGGGATTAGTCACCAGACCGAGCAGTGGCTCTCGCCACTCAACCTGCAACCAGGCATGGTTGTGTGTGATAATGGGCGTAACTTGGTGGCGGCTTTGGAGCTCGGCAAGCTCACACACGTACCATGCCTAGCGCATGTATTTAATTTAGTGGTGCAGCGATTTCTAAAAACCTACCCCAATGTGCATGATCTCTTGACCAAGGTGCGCCGCGTGTGTGCACATTTCCGTAAGTCATCAACAGCTTCAGCCGGCCTGTTGAAGCTGCAGCAGCGCTTACAATTGCCAGCTCACCGGCTGCTGTGTGACGTGAGCACGCGCTGGAACTCCACCTTCCACATGTTGGCCCGGCTTTGTGAGCAGCAGAGGGCAGTAGTGGAGTACCAGCTGTTACACGGTCGTCGCCTCTCCGTTCAACTTCCTCTAATCAGAAGTGAGGAGTGGGAATGGATGTCAGACCTCTGTGAGGTTTTACGCAATTTTGAGGAATCGACACAGATGGTGAGCGGCGATAACGCTATTATCAGTGTAACCATCCCACTTCTGTGTCTACTGAAACGCTCGCTGCTCACAATTAAAACCGACGATTTGCATGTGGAAGAGGTGGAAATGGGGGAGGAAGAGCTTACACAAGGTGATAGCCAGAGCACCCTCACTTCGTCTTCTCAGCGACAATTGGAGGAGGCGGAGGAGGAGGAGGAGGAGGAGGAGGAAGACACGGTTGTCTCCGCTACAGAGGGTAGCCATGGAACTTTAGTTCCATCTCTTCAGCGTGGGTGGGCAGAAGAGGAGGAAGAGGATGAGGAGATTGAGAGTCATCCTCCTGGTGAGGACAGCGAAATCTTGCCTGTTGGTACTCTGGCACACATGGCTGACTTTATGTTAGGCTGCCTTTCCCGTGACCCACGCGTTACACGCATTTTAGACAACACGGATTACTGGGTGTTCACCCTTCTGGACCCCCGCTACAAAGAGAATTTCTCATCTCTCATTCCTCCGGTGGAGAGGACAAGCAAAATGGTGCAATACCAGAAGGTTCTTGTTGAAAAATTGCTCCAAAATTTTCCATCTGACAACGCTGGCGGCAGAGTACGTGCTACCTTGGCCAACCGAGAAGGGGAGAAAAGGGGAGCACACAGCAGTTCCGAGAAAGGCAGGGCAACACTCTCCAAGGCGTGGGACACCTTCATGACACCCCGCCAGCACCCTCACCCTGATGCGCAGCCTAGTGTCACAAGGAGGGAAAAGTTTTGGAAGATGGTGAAGGAGTACGTAGCAGACCGTGTCAGCGTCCTCAATGATCCCTCTGTGCCTTACAACTACTGGGTGTCCAAGCTGGACACGTGGTATGAACTGGCACTCTATGCCTTGGAGGTGCTGGCCTGCCCTGCCGCCAGCGTTCTGTCTGAGCGGGTATTTAGTGCTGCTGGTGGCATCATAACAGATAAGCGTATCCGCCTTTCCACCGACAATGCTGATAGGTTGACACTTATAAAAATGAACAAGGCCTGGATTTCCCCTGACTTCTCCACTCCACTGGAGGAAAGCCCCGGGGGAACATAAACTCACTTTATATATGTTATTTACAATGATGGGAATACTCTGTATTCCCATTCACCCCTTCCACCCAAAAAACGGGTATATGGTTGACTCTTAATCTTCTCATCCTCCTCCTCCTCTTCCATATGCCCTGGGATATAATTTTTATATAGGGCCAGCTCACCAGCGGGCCCTGTTTGACAATTTTTATATAGGGCCAGCTCACCAGCGGGCCCTGTTTGACAATTTTTGTATAGGTCAGCTCACCAGCGGGCCTTCTCATATAATGTTTTATTGGGTCAGCTCTCTAGCGGGCCCTCTCATATAATGTTTTATAGCGTCAGCTCACTAGCGGGCCTTCGCATATAATGTTTAGGATGGTCAGCTCTGCAGCAGACCCTCACCCATAATGTTTTAGATGGTCGGCTCAGCGCACGTTTCCCTCTTAATCATGGCCTCAGTTCAATAAAATCAAGGAAATTTTTGGTAGAATTTGCCTCTGTGCACGTTTCCCTCTTAATCATGGCCTCAGTTCTGAAAATCAAGGAAATTTTTGGGAGAATTTGCCTCTGCGCACGTTTCCCTCTTAATCATGGCCTCACTTCCGAAAACCAAGGAAATTTTTGGGATAATTTGCAGATGATATACAAGTAAATATACAGCAAATATTGTTTGGTAACAATTTTTCGCCTAAAGTCGTTTTTATTTTCCTTTTTGTGTGTTTTATGGTCAGTCTGTAAAAATGGCGTACTACGGGCGAAAGATCGTTCCCAGCAGCGATGTTGGAGTCCAAGATGCATCCAGACATCCTCCCTATGCTGTCCCTGAACCATTTCTGTGGTGTTTCCATCCTTTTCTGCCCTTTTCCTATGGACCAGGCACCCTCCCCTCATCAGAGCAGGGGGTGCCTGGTGTAATGCTCGAGTCCTCCCATTGACTTCAATGGGGCTCGGGTGCTCGGCCGAGCACTCGAGCCTCAGGGGGTGCTCGGTTAGAGCACCCGAACACCCGAGCATTGGGGTGCTCGCTCATCACTAATCACGATGCCTCCCCTCAGAGCGGGGAGCCGGTCCGGATGGATCATGACAAGGTACAGTCTTCTGTCTAGATAAGGAAACACCTGCCTTCCTTCATCAACTGGGGCAGGGTTTTTCTTAAACTGATACACAGATTGTCCCTTGTTGTGATCTGTCCGGACCGCTGATCGTATTCCAGATCTGAGGAGAGGCATCGTGATGTGTGGAACACAGGGGAGGGCTGGCCTGGGGGGCAGGGGGGCAATTTCGCCCTGGGTCGGCCATATGTCTGGGCAAGTGGGCCACTGCCTCACTAGATCTCCATCTTGTTGCTATAAGTCAAGTTACACTAGTGATACCACAGTGCTTCCAACTGAAACAGAACTACACAAATTATATCACAGAGCTACAATCCAAATGATGCTACACTAGTGGTATAATGTATTTACCTTGTAAGCTCTATAGTATCACTAGTGTAGCTTTGCTTAAATTATAAGCTCTGTAGTATCAGTAGTGTAGCCCATTTCTACTGTGAGCTAAGTGGTATTGCTTTACTTCATGATATTAATGCCACTTTTAAAATTAACAAAAGGGTGTGGGATGGGACAGTGGGCTCAAACAATAGTAGAAATGGGCCACTTGTATTTGCCCTCCGGGCCACAAGTTGCCAGCCCTCCCCTGGTGGAACAGGGGTGGAAGGGGGACACTTTAATATAAAATAAAACAAAAATTACAACGTTATGCAATGTTATGCAATAAAAAAGTATGTTGAAGAATCGATTTTACCTTAATATCTAACCATTACTATCCCTTCAAAGGGATAGTAATGTTTCACAAAAACAGGAGCTCCAAATAATCATCATAGTATTTGGTCCATGAAGAGTGTTATTTCAGTATGGTCAGAGTTGTAGTACAAGAGTAATTGAATGATAAAGTATCCCCCTCCCATCCCTTTTACCTAGTGTAAACCGCCTCCCCTCAGATGTGGAATCTGGTCTCTTGACCGGACAGATCACAGCGAGAAACAATCTTCTTACTGTGATCATAAGGAAAGCACTGCCCCCCTTGACAAGTTTTTCAGGTTTTTCCCTTATCTTAATTGAAGATTGTCCCTCTCTGCAGTCTACCTGGGCACCTCCCTTCTGATCTGGCTGAGCAGTGTTACATCAGTAAAAGGGGCGGGAGGGGGATACTTTATCATTCAATTACTCTTGAACTACAACTCTGACAGAATTGAAATAACACTCTCCATGGCCCAAATACTATGAAGATTAATTGGAGCTGCTTTTATTTTGAAACATTAGTTCCCATTAGGATTTGCTGCTCAGAGATTAAGGTAAATAGGAGTCATAATTATTATTATTATTATTATTAGGAACTGTTAGTGTTCATGTAAATGGAAAATTGTGTGTTACTTTCTGATGTGTGTGTTATATAAATTTGTGATGATTCATGAATTGAAAGGATTTCTTTACAAGGTATAAATCGATTATAGCAATCGTTTTTAGCCAGGGTGCACTGGCAATTTGATCTGCCGCAGGTATTTACTTGAGAGTGTGACATTTTTCCTTTGAAGCCTTGGGAAAAAGATAATGTGGATATTGGGTTTTGAATGTGTGTTGATGGAAATGATCATACAATGCCAGTCTGATGTTCAAGCGGTGTAATTCTGGAACCTACCAACTGCATGCGGTATCCTTTTGAAATGTTGCATGGATAAGAGCGTGCAATATGTATGCACTCTAAGTAGTTGGGCGGCTTCCAGAGTGCCATATAATAATCTTGCAGCAATCAAATGGGTGACATTTTTATGGTGGCTCCTAAAACGTTGCCAGTGCCTTCAATAATGCCCCCATACATATTACCTTCATTAATTCATAGTGTCAGCTCCCGCATTGCCAAATAACTTACTTTCGGACAGTCTTTCATAGCTTGTTTATGCAGTCCAACCCATGCTGGACAATGAACATTTTAACCATCTGAGTGCCAGAGGGGTACTCAACGCATTGCTTTGCAATGCGTTGCGCACCCCTCTGACACTCAAAGGGTTAAAGAACATCTTGAAGTACTCCCACACCTTGCCTTTCATTGCCCGAGTGCGGGCTGGACTGCATAAACAAGCTATGAAAGACTGTCCAAAAGTGAGTTAAACGGTAGTGCAGGAGCTGACACTATCCTATATGATAATTCACTAACAATGTTTGTCAGAAGCCATCATGCGCAGCAGAGACTGAGCGCGATCGGGCAGTCTCTACTGTGCATGAAGTGGTCGCTTAACCCTTTGAGCGCCAGGGGCACTCAAAGGGTTAACATTACCCGGACCTCGGCCCATGTACACGGGCTTTTACACTAGTTAATTAATGGGTATCCTTTTGAATGGTCGCACGTAGAAGAGCGTGCAACCATTTACCACTTTCAGCAGGTCGCCTGGCTAAAAAGCGCTACGTGACAATCTCGCAGTGCATGACACCGCGACATTGTCATGTTGCCTAGTCAATGGGCGCGTTTAATAGAGGAGTGAAAGTCATATCCTTTAAGCACACGGAGGCAGCTGGAGCGCCTCCTTGTGCTGCATACGGTGGCGCTCCACATGTTACTATGGCCACCTTTCAGTACTGGACAACATGAAGCTCAGGAATAAATTCCTCTGTGAGTTTTGTTAATTCTCCTTGCTCTGTCGTTGATAGTATTAAGCTTTTTTTAAAACCTCAATGCCTCCTCCGATACCTCTACTAGTGGGTGACAGTCAGAAGCTGGGTGCAACAACTCTTCCCCGGGCGATGTCACCCCATTTAGTTCTCCAGTTTCCCAGCAGTGCAGTGCTGGAGTCCGCAGATGGGCTAAATACCCTCAGTACCCCCAGGAGCCTCCTCCCGGCCTCAGAAGGATACAACCCCTCCGTAGTTCACCCACTGCCTGTCCTGTGGCTGCAGCCGGTACCAAGGCATTGGGCTCCTCTTGTACTGCAGGAGTTGGACACTGTGATGCAGGAAGATGAACCGAGCCCTGCGGGGCCATCAGACAAGCCAGGCCCTGGTTGACCGGAGGAAAGTGGACTTGGAGAAGGGATGGTGGACACGTTCCTCTGTAGCCGATGCTGAGCTTGCACTAGTGCTGCCATTAGCAGAGGTATCTGAGGAGGCACTGAGGTTTAATACTATCAATGACAGAGCAGGATGCGCCCTTTCAGTAGGTGACCTGATAATCTCGCTCTGTCATGCAGCGCGAGATTTTCAAGTAGCCATCAAAATCATCGCATCAAAGTTAATGTGTCATTTGGTCGCACCCTCTTTCGCGTGTGACCTTTTAAAAGTACCTTAAAATCTCAGGTATAATACGCACCTGTGTATAATACGCAGGTGTATATTATACCCAATATTTTAAGGGAAAACAAGAGTGCCTATGTATAATACGCACCCTTGTTTTCCCCTCTTATGAAAAAAAAATTAAGCCTTCCAAATCCCTTCCTTCTCTCCCCTGGCGCTATCCGATTCTACATGCCACTTACTTTCTTCATAAGACAAGTCCCCGCATTTTCAACATTATCAGGAAACATGTAAACAATGTGAATCTTCCCCTGTGGATAGCACACTTCCATTCGCTGCCCGCTTTCTTCCGGCTATGGTACTGCCCTGTAAGGACCTTCAGATTCTCAAAGGGCATTACCATTGGCTGGAGCAGGCAGGTCCTGAAAGCCAATTGAAGGAATCGGGCGGTAAATGCAAGCATGCCGCCCGCAGGGGAAGATTCACATCATTTACATGTTTCCTGATAATGTTGAAAATGCGGGGACTTGTCTTTTTAAGAAAGCAAGTGGCATTTTAGAATCGGATAGCGCCGGGGGAGGGAGGGTTCTGGCAGGCTTCATTTTTTTTTAAATAAAAAACTCTTGAGTATAATACGCACCCCCCACTTCACATAAGGTGAAGTGGGATAAAATTGTGCGTATCATACCCAAGATTTTACGGTAAACCAATTAATGAAGGTATTAGGGCATTATTGAAGGCAGTGGTAACATTTTACGAGGGCTGACACTATTAATTAATGAAGGTATGGGGACATTAATTATTGAAGGCAGTGGCAATGTTTTACGAGGCGCCATAAAAATCTCACCCATTTGATTCCTGCGAGATTATGACACGGAGCTCTGGAAGCCGGCGACCTTCTTATAGTGTTTAAATGTTGCACGCTCTTACTTGTGCGACATTTCATAAGTAGACCAGTGCATGCAGCTTATCAAACCAATAATGATTCTCAACAATCCAGTCTGATTTTATTGGGCCTTTATCCTTTTCAATGATACACGAAATGCGCATTGACCTCCCTAGCATTTAACAGGTTAAGATCCCCATTTAAATCAAGGTACATTTTTATTTGTTCCATGTAATGCAACTAGTTTACTTTACTTATTCTGATTGTGGGACCTAAGTTAAAACAGCATACGTTTTTTAACATGTCATGCCCCTAGGAAATTACCAATTAACCAGGGCCGGACTGACAACACCCAGGGCCCCCAGTGAAATGTATGTCATGGGCCCCCTTTTACCCCGCCCCCAGTTATGCCCCACCCCCAAATTTTTTCACACCCACTATTCCAGCCCAACTTCTTTTGCTAATTTTATAAATAGCATTAATGTTATGAAGTAAGACAAATGATACCACAGAGCTTACAATTGAAATTGTGCAACACTATTGATACCACAGAGCTTACAGTTGAATTGGAGCTATAATTCCAATGTAGCTCCATTTTAACTGTAAGCTTTGTGGCATCACTTGTGTAACATAGTAACACAGTACATAGTTGATGAGGCTGAAAAGGCATGCGTCCATCAAGTCCATCCCATGCCAAAAACAGCCCTTTTGATCCAGAGGATGGCAAAAAAAACACTGAAGCCATTTCTAATTATGTCCAAAATGGATATTGTTCTGAGCTAGACAGGTATCCTTGGCTTTCTTGAAAGCAACTACAATATTTGTAACAATGTCATCCAGAGGCAAAACATTCCATAACTTTACTGCCCTTTCTGTAAAAAATCCCAGTCTTTTCTTCATTTCAATTGTTATTCCACAGAGCTTACAATTAAAATGTAGCTACACTAGTGATGCCATAGAGCTTACACTTGAAATGGAGCTACAGTAAAGTGTAACTTCATTTCAACTATAAGCTCTGCGGTATCACTTGTATAACTCCAGGAGACTAGTAGAGTAAAAATGATACCATCATTGGCTTCATATGACATAGATTGTAATGCCACAGATATTACAACTGAAATGGAGCTACATTATTGATACACAGAGAGTACAATTGGAATTAAGCTACATTATAGATACGCAGAGCATACAGCTGGAATGTAGCTACACTAGTGATACCACATAGCTTACAATGGAAATGGGCCTACACTAGTACTGTAACTCCATTTCAGTTGTAAGCTTTGTGGTATCACTTACGTTGCTTCGTTTCAATTATAGATACCTCAGTGGTATAAAGTGGACAATCCAGCACTAACCCTTCTGAAACTCGTAGGGTTAATCTATGTTAACCCTATGAATGCAACAGGGTTGGTGTCCCCTTTAGCATTCAAAGAGTTACGTCTCAATATGAGGGGTTTTCAACCCATGGCTCTCTAGCAGCTGTTGGACTACAACTCCCATAATCCTGAAGGTGAAGGAAGCAGTAGTCCAAAGCTGCTAGAGAGTCACAGGTTGAACATACATTATGTAGCAAAGTAACTCAGACTGCCAAAGAGAGCAGTAACTCTGTGACATTAAAGGGATAGTAATACTTAGAAATTACTATCCCCCATCTTGTTGCCAATAAAAAAACAGAGTAAAATCAGACCAGCTGCATCTCTCAAACCTTTATGGTTTGTGAGATATCTGCTTTCAAAGTTCCCTCTCCCTGACGTCAGCGTTCTAGTTGACAGCAGGGGAATCTGGTCCCAGGACCGGCGCAGGCTCTGCAGCAGAGCCGAGATCACGGTAATAAAAAAAGACATCCTTAACTTAAAAGGTCTTCTATGTGTGCTTGCAAACCAAGCACACGTAGAAGACCTTTTTAGTGAAGGATATTTTTTATTACTGCGATCTCAGCACTGCTGCAGAGCCGCTGGCTGATCCCAGGAGAGGATTCCCCTGCTCTGAGCTAGAACGCTGACGTCAGGGGAAAGGCAAAAAGAGGGAACTTTGAGAGCGACTATCTCTCAAACCATAAAGGTTTGAGAGATGCCGCTGGTCTGATTTTACTCCGTTTTTTATTGGCTACATTATGGGGGATAGTAATTTTTAAGTATTACTATCCCTTTAAGTGTGAAAGGGGATTAACTGCACCAGTATGCCTTGCAATGTGCCAACCTATCCCTCATTGAATCTACATTCAAGGGGAGGGCTGGCAATTAGTGGCCCAGGGGGCAAATACATTCGAGTAGCCCATTTCTATTATCGTTCCAGGCCACTGTTCCAGCCCACCCCCTTTTGTTAATTTTAAAATTGGCATTAATGTTGTGATGTAAGTCACGTGATACCACAGAGCTTATAGTTGAACTGGGGCTACACTAGTGTGCTACTACAAAGCTTACAATTTAAGTCAAGCTTACCTAGTGATACTATAGAGCTTACAAGGGAAATGGTTTATGTTACTAGTGTAGCTCCATTTGGATTGTAAGCTCTGTGGTATCACTAGTGTAGCTCCATTTACAGCAGCATTCTGGATATTTAGTGAGATGCAGTGGCCTTCTAGTCCAGATATATGACCAGCCCAGGGGGCAATTGCCCCCCTGCCCCCCAGGCCAGCCCTCCCCTGCACATTCCTCACATGCCAATCTGTCTCTCACTGCTCCAGTCTGCCTCTACCACTGCCTACATTGTACCAGTCTGCCTCTACCACTGCCTACATTGTACCAGTCTGCCTCTACCACTGCCTACATTGTACCAGTATGCCTCTACCACTGCCTACATTGTACCAGTCTGCCTCTACCACTGCCTACATTGTACCAGTCTGCCTCTACCACTGCCTACATTGTACCAGTCTGCCTCTACCACTGCCTACATTGTACCAGTCTGCCTCTTACACTGCCCCACATTGGTCAGTATGTCTCACAACAAATTGACCTAGTCTACGTCACAGTGTCTCACATTTGCTGAACCTACACAACATTGCACAAATCTGTCCCTTTTTGTACCATTAAGCCGCACACTGCCCCACACTGTACTAGCCTTGTACATACTGCACAATGGCTCCTGTCTGCCTCACACAATCCAATGCACCTCAGTGATGTTGGGACTGGTATATTCATTGTATCTTCTTACCTAATTACGATAAAAATAAAGAGTTATTGTGATTATATACAGATTGCAGGCTATTTGCTTCAGTCCTGAAGATTACGACCAATTTGACCAGATCAGCGCCATGGAGAGAGTTTAGTTCAAGTCATTCACTGGTTAAAAATGATCCTTTAGTAATATAGTGCTTTAAAAACTAAATTCAATCTATCAAAAATCGCACTTTGTGTATTATTTCTTCTGCCCATTTCTATTAACATATAGGTAGTTAATATAGAGAAGATAGAACAAAGTGCCCCAGAGCCCGTTTGAGGAGATACAAGCATTATAATGTACCTATCAGATGGGATTATACCATACATGTACACAGTCCCTAAATCACATCAGAAACTGTAAGATACTCATGGGAGGTGGTACTAGGGGACTCTTTGGATCCGGAGGAGTGGAATGATATTATGACTAATACAGGGAGTCTAACTCTCTGCACTCAGGTGAAGGAAAAGGCTGATAAAGTGTTGACCAGATGGGACATCAGCCCGGTACACTTAAATCGTATGTTTTCGTCAGTGTCTAGCCTATGCTATCTCAGATGGGTCATGAGGGCACCTACCTACACATGTGGTGGTCTTGCCCCAGTGTGACCGTCATTTGGCAATATGTTTTTGATCTTTTGAGCTCTGCTCTGGGAGTCGTGGTGGTGCCAGACCCTTGGTCTGCCCTGTTGAATAGATCTTCTCGTCAACCTCCTTTGTCCAGTTCTACCAACAAAATTGTCTTTCGAATTTGACCCAGAAATTGGGCACATGTTTACGCAGCCTCCCAGGTTTGGGTTTAAGAGAGCGAGAAATATACGTGATGAACTGGTTAACTCTGATCTGATCGATAAATATAGTGAGGTTCAGAAGTCCATCACTAACAACAGGGTGCATAAATACACAGGCTGTGTTACATGTAGACATATGGTGAGCGGAGTGAGTTTAAAGGTATCTAGGTGTGATGTTACACTTACCATTCGAGATCACATTACTTGCTCCTCATCATATGTCATTTATTTACTATTATGCCCATGTGATATGTGTTATGTGGGGAAAAACCAGCAGACCATTCAAGGAGCGAATGAGAGAGCATCACTTCTTGATAATCAGAGTTGAATAACACAGTAACTTATCAGCTATTGAAACGGTCTCCGGTGGCCAGACGTTTTATTAAGATGAAACATAGTGTCAAGGATCTTAGATGTTTTCCATTTGAAATTGTTAAACAAGCTCCGAGAGGTGGTGACAGAGAAGTCGCATTAGCCAGAAGGGAGATGCTTTGGATTTATAAGCTGAGATCCTTAGCGCCTAACGGACTCAATGAGCAGTTCCGTTTGATTAGTTTTATTTAAGTGAATTGTATTTTTACAGTAATTGTAATGATTGTGACGTGCAACAAGTTTAATTGTTTCAAAGAGTTGGATACATTCATTGCTCTGAGGTTCGGCGAGACACAGTGTCTGAGGTTGCTATGGTTGCAGCTTAGCGCTGTGCTGGTGCCAGACTCAAAGTGAGACAATAAGAGAATCAGTTGGTTAGGCAATCGGTAATGTTGTAGCCCCTGATGAAAGTCCCAATGTGGACTGAAAGGTTGGACTCATACCGACTGAACATTTTAATATGTTTGGATGAATAAATTGAATTTTTAACTGAGTGCTTGGCTTTCCATCTATCCTTATGCATATATATTTTATCAAGCCTGGAGCACCACACAATATCATTTTGGGGATAGTAACGTTTCGAATTTGTGCCATGGCCAGGTCCCACATCGCTTTACATTGGAAGTCTTTTCCGCCAGGCCATAACCCTTTGGAGAACAGGATATGGATGCTGCTCCGTATGGAAAAATTGACAGCTTATCTACAGCAACTCATCCTCCTCTTACCTCAGGGTATGGATCCGTGATTGGACTCCGTGGCTCCTCCTGATTTCTATCGAGAGTTGAAAGGATATATCCATTTGTTGGTTCAAGCTGGTAGGCCCTGGGTAATGTGATATGAAGGGGTTAATGCTTTAGCTTGGCTAATAAACTTAAAATACAGAAAAATAACATAAATTCATGATAGAATGATTGCTACATTTGCTATTTCAATATAACCGTCAGTAAATGTTGTTCAAACAGGATGTTACTGTCTCAGACATGGATGTACACATCAGGGACAGTTAGACAGGTGGTTAGACAAAGGTTGGGTTCCTCATTTCTGTGGTAAATTGTTCCTTTTGTGGACCACATGCTTGGGGCAGGTGGCCAAGTAGCTAGAAGGTCAAGGCTTACTGGAAATTGGTCATTTGGACTTGACCCATGCTGCAGTCATAGAGTGCCCCCTAGGGGATTTATGATTCTATTACTAATAATGATATGCATAGGTTGTAACGATATGTAATGATATGCACATGTTGTAATTGCAAGTTGTGACCCATGTCCTGGAGGTGTGATATTCCGGGAGATGTGACCCACCCATATATCTATCCTAATAAAAGCTTGTGCATGACTGCAATAAAGTTGTAATGAGATTTTAGCACCTACACTTGTTGTGCGTCTATTATTTCAGTCCCCAGGCGCCTAAGACTGGGAGATCTGCTGGAACTGGTGTACTGTCTAGGGGTCCCCCGGGGGAAATAGGTGAAGCATTTTGGTGTGACCAGGAGAGGAGACGGAGATTATTTCTTTCAAGAGTTATTATTACTCTGATTTTTGGGGGGATGCTCTAGACCCGGGTTTCCTCTCCTTGTCTTTTCCCTCCATGTATTCCACCCCTCCTTCCCCACCCTGCCCCCTGTTCGTATCCCCCTCCCCCCTTTTTTTTCTCACTCCTTGGATATCAGGTGATGCTACTGTGCTGTTTGAGTTCCTATGATATGTCACACAGCTGATACTGTTCTCCTGAACGTTTTGTATGTCTTGCATTTTCCCCCTCCCCCGTTTCCCTTCCCAATTTTTTCTTCTCTACCCTTATGTCTTAAAAACCTCAATAAACTTTGAATTAAAAAAAAAGAAAATGTAAGATACTGAGTGAAGCGAAACGCCCAACACTTATAGAAGTATAGAGACAGATTCAGGGTGAGCATACAAAAACAATATTATTTGGCAATCAAACAGTTAATAACGCTACAAATGCCAACATCCATATTACCCTGAATCTGTCTCTATACTTCTATCTGCTCAGCACTCATTCAGTAGCTTACATTTTCTGATGTGATTTTGATTTGATTTCTCTAAATATATCCTCTTACCTAGCAATTCCATGGACTGTGGCAGGTCTGAAGGACCCCATTCCCTCCCTAATTGCAGTCCAGCACAAAACTGCAGAGCTTCCCACCGCTCCATCCAATACGTCTGGGTTACACTGAGATCACCTCACCCGGAAGTATCAAATGGAGCGGAGGGCAGAGTGCAAGTGCTGCTTATCGCTCCAGCTTTCTGCCCAGCTGCTACCTACAAGAATTAGACATAAAGGGGGACCTCCATCAGATCCTCTAGAATCACGGTGGGCCAGTTTGGCTGCGTGGGGCTGCTACTCCTTTGTGTCTCAGGCAGTGGTCCAATGGCCATCGACTGGCCCCTTCTCAGTCCTGGGCCCTCGATCCATGACCGAATGCCCGATGGGTCAGTCGGCCCCTGCAATCAACAGTTTGAGTGCCAGAGGGGTATGTAAAGCATTGCTCAGCAATGCATTGCGTATCCCTCTGGCACTCAGAGGGTCAAAGATTTCCTGAAAAAGTCACAATGTATGTGTTATGGGTTCCTTGAGCGGAAGATGTCTGAGAGCCACTGTTCTATGTTATGAATCATTATTAAAGTGGTATTAACACATTATAACAACCAGGACTGGAATGACATCAGAGGCGCCCCCAGGCAAGGCAATCTAGGTGCCCTTTGCTCCACCCATGGCCACATCCCTAGTCCACACATGGTCCTGGCCCCAGTTCCATTCATTATTTCCCAGCACACAAAATACCCTTGGCCTATAAAAAGAAATGCCAAGAAGGCTTTAACCCTTTGGTTGCTAGTGAGATCTCCAAATGCATAGCAAAGCAAGCAGGGAAGTAGGCAGAACAGGGTGAGAAGGAGGAGAAGTGGGTGGGAAGTGGGAGGAACAGGGTGGGAAGGAGGAGACGTGGGTGGGAAGTGGGAGGGACAGGGTGGGAAGGAGGAGTAGTGGGAGGAACAGGGTCGGAAGGAGGAGACGTGGGTGGGAAGTGGGAGGAACAAGGTGAGAAGGAGGCGAAGTGGGCAGGAAGAAGGAAGAACAGGTTGGGAAGGAGGAGAAGTGGGAGGAACAGGGTGGGAAGGAGGAGAAGTGGGTGGGAAGGAGGAGAAGTAGGTGGGAAGTGGGAGTAACAGGGTGGGAAGGAGGAGAAGTAAGAGGAAAGTGAGTAGAACAGGATGATAAGGAGGAGAAGTGGGTGGGAAGTGAGTGGAACAGGGTGAAAAGGACAGCATGGTGGCTCAGTGGTTAGCACTGTTGCCTTGCAGCGCTGGGGTCCTGGGTTCAAATCCCACCAAGGACAACATCTGCAATGAGTTTGTATGTTCTCACTGTGTTTGCGTGGGTTTCCTCCGGGTACTCCGGTTTCCTCCCACACTCCAAAAACATACTGATAGGTGAATTTAGATCGTGAGCCCCAATGGGGACAGGGACCAATATGAGTGTAAAGCGCTACGTAATCTGTGTGCGCTATAGAAATAAAGAATTATTATTATTATTATTATTATAAGGAGGAAAAGTGGGAGGGAAGTGAGTGGAACAGGATGAGAAGGAGGAGAAATGGGAGGAACAGGGTGGAAAGGAGGAGAAGTAGGAGGGAAATGAGTGGAACAGGGTGAGAAGGAGGAGAAGTGGGAGGGACAGGGTGGGAAGGAGGAGAAGTGGGAGGGAAGTGAGTGGAGAAGGAGGAGAGGTGGGAGGGACAGGGTGGGAAGGAGGAGAAGTGGGAGGGAAGTGAGTGGAACAGGGTGAGAAGGAGGAGAAGTGGGAGGGACAGGGTGGGAAGGAGGAGAAGTGGGAGGGAAGTGAGTGGAACAGGGTGAGAAGGAGGAGAAGTGGGAGGAACAGCGTGAGAAGGAGGAGAAGTGGGAGGAACAGCGTGAGAAGGAGGAGAAGTGGGCAAAAGAAGGAGGAACAGGGTGGGAAGGAAGAGAAGTGGGAGGAACAGGGTGAAAAGGAGGAGACTTGGGAGGGAAGAAGGAGGAACAGGGTGAGAAGATGGAGAAGTGGGAGGAACAGGGTGGGAAGGAAGAGAAGTAGGTGGGAAGTCAGTGGAACAGGGTGAGAAGGAGAAGTGCGAGGAACAGGGTGTGAAGGAGGAGAAGTGAGCAGGAAGAAGGAGGAACAGAGTGGGAAGGAAGAGAAGTGGGAGGAAAAGGATGGGAATTAGGAGAAGTAGGAGGGAAGTGAGTGGAACAAGGTGAGAAGGAGGAGAAGTGGGAGGAACAGGGTGAGAAGGAGGAGAAGTGGGCAGGAAGAAGGAAGAACAGGGTGGGAAGGAGGAGAAATGGGTGGGAAGGAAGAAAAGTGGGAGGAAAATGATGGGAATTAGGAGAAGTAGGAGGGAAGTGGGAAGAACAGGGTGGGAAGGAGAAGAAACTCCCCTCTGCTGGAGAATCAGCCTCTGTCCCTGGGGACCCGGTAATTCAGACTGAAAACCGGAGACTCTGGGGCAGATCCGGACAGTTCCCAGCTGTGCTGTTGCAGGTACATTAAGATTCCTTTGGCCACTCCCACAAGTCAGAATGTGGGTGTGACCAGCATAGCTGAGGAGCCCCTCAAAATTTGGAGCTTTGGCCAGTTGCCTACTCTTCCTTTTGGGAAATCCGGCCCTGATAACAACTTAGGCTCAATTGAAAGAGCTTCTAAAATCACGTATCTGCTATTCTGAGACATTATATTTAACATTATAGTGTATTAAATATTTACATAGGTGGAGTAACATCTCTGGTACCACTAGACAGGACACTCTAAGGCACCCCTAGCTAAATATATGGGCACACATCCCAGTCATTACATGACTCTGCCCACAGTACCATGGCACAAAAAATATTATTAGCCTATAGCATTCAAGCACAAGAAAAAACTTTCAAACCCATTTGTTGCTTCTCATTGCCTTGTAGACCTCCCATCTCTCAAACGTGTAGTTTGAGAGATATAAGCTACTAAAATTCCCCCCTCCCGCCCCTTTCACTGACGTCAGCGCTCTAGTTGATAGAAGGAGATCCTGGTCACGGGACTGGATGGCGACTCTTCAGCAAAACTGAAATAGTGATATCTAAAAAAGAAATACTTAATTGGAATGGTCTACAAAGTGCGCTTCCAAACCAGGCACACTTTGTAGACCGTTCCAGTGAAGTATTTCTTTCTATGTAGCTCTATTTCGGCTCTGCTGAAGAGCCCCCGGCCGGTCCCGGGACCAGGATCTCCTTTTGTCAGCTAGAGCGCTAACGTCAGGGAAAGGGGCGGGAGGGGGGAATTTTAGCAGCTTATATCTCTCAAACTAAACATGTTTGAGAGATGGGAGGTAGGTCACTGCATTTATATTTTAATAGGTACACTATTAAGCTTTGTTATAAGTTAGCATTACTATCCCTTTAAAGTGCATTTGGTTTGCAACAGAATTGAACTAGTCCACATTAATCAGTGGCATAACAATAGGGGTTGCACCTGTGACCGGGCCCGTCACTCTCAGGGGCCCGGCCGCCCCCTGCGACCCCCTTGCCGCCCGCCCGCAGCACAGCTGATGTCCCGGTGGCCAGCGCTCGAGTAATGCAGAGCGCTGGGAGATGACATAATCTCCCAGCGCTCTGCATTACTAAGGACCGCGCGGGAGCATGTCACACACCGCTAGACCACCAGGAGGTAGGAGGACGGGGGTCAGTAGGGGCAATGTGGCGATGGGGGCATTGTGGAGACTGGGGGGAAATGTGGAGAATGAGGGGCATTGTGGAGATTGGGGGGGGAATGTGGAGAATGAGGGGCATTGTGATGGGGGCATTGTGGAGACTGGGGGAAATGTGGAGCATGAGGGGCATTGTGATGGGGGTATTGTGGAGATTGGGGGGAAATGTGGAGCATGAGGGGCATTGTGATGGGGGCATTGTGGAGATTGGGGGTTAATGTGGAGAATGAGGGGCATTGTGATGGGGGCATTGTGGAGATTGGGGGGAAATGTGGAGCATGAGGGGCATTGTGATTGGGGCATTGTGGAGATTGGGGGGAAATGTGGAGAATGAGGGGCATTGTGATGGGGGCATTGTGGAGATTGGGGGGAAATGTGGAGAATGAGGGGCATTGTGATGGGGGCATTGTGGAGATTGGGGGGAAATGTTGAGAATGAGGGGCATTGTGATGGGGGCATTGTGGAGATTGGGGGGAAATGTGGAGAATGAGGGGCATTGTGATGGGGGCATTGTGGAGATTGGGGGGAAATGTGGAGAATGAGGGGCATTGTGATGGGGGCATTGTGGAGATTGGGGGGAAATGTGGAGAATGAGGGGCATTGTGATGGGGGCATTGTGAAAGGGGCAATGTGGAGGTGGCCAGCGTGGTTGAGGGGGGCCAATGTGGTCGGAGGGGGGCCCGTGGCAATTCTTGCACCAGGGCCCCGTGGATTCTAGTTACGCCTCTGGCATTAATTGTCATTTGAAGTCAATTACAAAATGTGTTGTGATCATTAATTACGAATTGGAAGGGCCACAGGGCAGAGGTGATGCAGGTGACTGCAGAGACGCTCACTAGACAATTCAGATATATCATTGTGTAGCTGACCTATTCCTGACAGAGTATTGGATTATGCCTCTAATGCTAATTTGTAACAGTGCCTTTCCCTGTGTAATATTAATCTTCTGTTCTTTTATAACAAGATGAACTATAGATTGTGGTAGCAAAATCAATGTAGCTTAGTGGGTTCGCTGGCTGAGTATTTTTACATCTATGAAAAAAAAGGTAATCATTTTCTGCACTGCGGGACACATTTAAAGGGTTGGTAAAGTTTTATATTGAAAAAAAAATCCTCTATTTTACTGATTTTCCTTGCTCAGTAAAATGTGGTTACTTCTGCTGGTGGTTGCTTTATTCAAAAGTTATAACAACTGAAACGGTCAGGAATGAGGAAGCTGCTACGATTGCATTTTATGGAGAACCAAAGCCAGTGACTCACTTCTGACATAGAATGCAGTAGAATATTTGTCTGGACAGCAGATGAAATGTAAATGATCTGTCTGGAAACCAGAGGGCCCTGTTAATGAAAAGAAAAAAAAAAAACTCAATCATATATTTTTTGTGTGAAAAGATGAGTGCAATGTTCTTTATGGCCAGTACATTTTATGGTGGCGCTGTTGCTCTTGCTGTGAAAGCTCTCCATAGACTGAAACAATAAGGGATTTGCACTTACAGGAACTGAAACAAGTGTGGGGTGAACCACATGCACCCCGGGGTACAAATACATATTTCCACTTAATTAAATAGCAACTTTAACCCTTTGAATGTTAGAGCAGTCTCCCACACATTGCTCTGCAGTGACTTATTTATAGATAATTGAGTGCACTTAAGGAAAACAAACAGCAATTAGTGAATTGAAAGATAAACGAAAGTGGAAATTGCAGCGGATACTTATAGCACACCAAACTATTAAACAGAATAAAAAATCTCCTCGCACATCTCCAATCTCAGTAGTCTAAACCAATACAGACAAGGTACTGTATGTATAAATGTATATATTCCCTATATATCAAATAGGGATACACAGTATCATTGATCAATCACAAACCAAAACAGATCAAATCACCAAACATGCACAGTAAATAACTGTTCAGTGACAGCACACGTACTCCCACATGCAATGTGTGTTATTTCTTCATCAGATTTTAAAGTCTTTTATATGTAACTAGCAGTGTGGGACGGCATTGCCTGTCTTTTTATTTTAAACAATGCTTAACCCTTTGAGTGGCAGAGCGATAGGTAACACGTTGCAGTGCACTGCATACCGTAGCACTGAAAGGGTGCAGTCTGTGTCCTGTTTCATTTTGTGTGTGTCCTGTCCTCCTGTGTGTGTGTGATCTCTTGCAGTGTCTGTCCTCCTGTGTGTGTGTGTGTGTGTGTGTGTGTGTGTGTGGCCTCCTTGCAGTGTCTGTCCTCCTGTGTGTGTGTTATCTCCTGCAGTGTCTGTCCTCCTGTGTGTGTTTTAGCAGTCCTCTTGTGTGTGTGTGTTATCTCCTGCAAAGTCTGTCCTCCTGTGTGTGTGTGTTAGCAGTCCTCTTGTGTGTGTGTGAGATCTCCTGCAGTGTCTGTCCTCCTGTGTATGTGTGTGATCTTCTTGCAGTGTCTGTCCTCCTGTGTGTGTGTGTGTGTGATCTCCTGCAGTGTCTGTCCTCCTGTGTGTGTGTGATCTTCTTGCAGTGTCTGTCCTCCTGTGTGTGTGTTATCTCCTGCAGTGTCTGTCCTCCTGTGTGTGTGTTAGCAGTCCTCGTGTGTGTGTTATCTCCTGCAGTGTCTGTCATCATGTGTGTGATCTCCTGCAGTGTCTGTCCTCCTGTGTGTGTGTGTGTGTGTGTGTGTGTGTGTGTGAGATCTCCTGCAGTGTCTGTCTTCCTGTGTGTGTGTGTGTGTGTGTGTGTGTGTGAAATCTCCTGCAGTGTCTGTCCTCCTGCAGTGTCTGTCCTCCTCTGTGTGTGATCTCCTACAGTCTGTCCCCCTTTTGTGTCTGTTATCTCCTGCAGTGTCTGTCCTCCTGTATGTGATCTCCTGCAGTGTCTGTTCTTCTGTGTGTGTTATCTCCTGCAGTGTCTGTCCTCCTGTGTGTGTGTTAGCAGTCCTCTTGTGTGTGTGTGAGATCTCCTGCAGTGTCTGTCCACCTGTGTATGTGTGTGATCTTCTTGCAGTGTCTGGCCTCCTGTGTGTGTGTTATCTCCTGCAGTGTCTGTCCTCCTGTGTGTGTGTGTTAGCAGTCCTCTTGTGTGTGTGTGAGATCTCGTGCAGTGTCTGTCCTCCTGTGTGTGTGATCTTCTTGCAGTGTCTGTCCTCCTGTGTGTGTGTTATCTCCTGCAGTGTCTGTCCTCCTGTGTGTGTGTTAGCAGTCCTTGTGTGTGTGTGTGTTATCTCCTGCAGTGTCTGTCATCATGTGTGTGATCTCCTGCAGTGTCTGTCCTCCTGTGTGTGTGTGTGTGTGTGTGTGTGAGATCTCCTGCAGTGTCTGTCTTCCTGTGTGTGTGTGTGTGTGTGTGTGTGTGTGAAATCTCCTGCAGTGTCTGTCCTCCTGCAGTGTCTGTCCTCCTCTGTGTGTGATCTCCTGCAGTCTGTCCTCCTTTGTGTCCGTTATCTCCTGCAGTGTCTGTCCTCCTGTATGTGATCTCCTGCAGTGTCTGTCCTTCTGTGTGTGTTATCTCCTGCAATGTCTGTCCTCCTGTATGTGATCTCCTGCAGTGTCTGTCCTTCTGTGTGTGATCTCCTGCAATGTCTGTCCTCCTGTGTGTGATCTCCTGCAGTGTCTGTCCTTCTGTGTGTGTTCTCCTACAGTGTCTGTCCTTCTGTGTGTGTTATCTCCTGCAATGTCTGTCCTCCTGTGTGTGATCTCCTGCAGTGTCTGTCCTCCTGTGTGTGTGTGAGAGATCTCCTGCAGTGTCTGTATTCCTGTGTGTGTGTGTGTGTGTGTGTGTGTGTGTGTGTGTGTGTGTGTGTGTGTGTGTGTGTGAAATCTCCTGCAGTGTCTGTCCTCCTGCAGTGTCTGTCCTCCTCTGTGTGTGATCTCCTGCAGTCTGTCCGCCTTTGTGTCTGTTATCTCCTGCAGTGTCTGTCCTCCTGTATGTGATCTCCTGCAGTGTCTGTCCTTCTGTGTGTGTTATCTCCTGCAGTGTCTGTCCTCCTGTGTGTGTGTTAGCAGTCCTCTTGTGTGTGTGTGTGAGATCTCCTGCAGTGTCTGTCCTCCTGTGTATGTGTGTGATCTTCTTGCAGTGTCTGTCCTCCTGTGTGTGTGTTATCTCCTGCAGTGTCTGTCCTCCTGTGTGTGTGTGTGTTAGCAGTCCTCGTGTGTGTGTGTGTGTGTTATCTCCTGCAGTGTCTGTCATCATGTGTGTGATCTCCTGCAGTGTCTGTCCTCCTGTGTGTGTGTGTGTGTGTGTGAGAGAGATCTCCTGCAGTGTCTGTCTTCCTGTGTGTGTGTGTGTGTGTGTGTGTGTGTGTGTGTGTGTGTGTGTGTGAAATCTCCTGCAGTGTCTGTCCTCTTGCAGTGTCTGTCCTCCTCTGTGTGTGATCTCCTGCAGTCTGTCCTCCTTTGTGTCTGTTATCTCCTGCAGTGTCTGTCCTCCTGTATGTGATCTCCTGCAGTGTCTGTCCTTCTGTGTGTGTTATCTCCTGCAGTGTCTGTCCTCCTGCAGTGTCTGTCCTCCTCTGTGTGTGATCTCCTGCAGTCTGTCCTCCTTTGTGTCCGTTATCTCCTGCAGTGTCTGTCCTCCTGTATGTGATCTCCTGCAGTGTCTGTCCTCCTGTATGTGATCTCCTACAGTGTCTGTCCTTCTGTGTGTGTTATCTCCTGCAATGTCTGTCCTCCTGTATGTGATCTCCTGCAGTGTCTGTCCTTCTGTGTGTGATCTCCTGCAATGTCTGTCCTCCTGTGTGTGATCTCCTGCAGTGTGTTCTCCTGCAGTGTCTGTCCTTCTGTGTGTGTTATCTCCTGCAATGTCTGTCCTCCTGTGTGTGTGTGTGTGTGTGTGTGTGTGTGTGTGTGTGTGTGTGTGTGAGAGAGAGATCTCCTGCAGTGTCTGTATTCGTGTGTGTGTGTGTGTGTGTGTGTGTGTGTGTGTGTGTGTGTGAAATCTCCTGCAGTGTCTGTCCTCTTGCAGTGTCTGTCCTCCTCTGTGTGTGATCTCCTGCAGTCTGTCCTCCTTTGTGTCTGTTATCTCCTGCAGTGTCTGTCCTCCTGTATGTGATCTCCTGCAGTGTCTGTCCTTCTGTGTGTGTTATCTCCTGCAATGTCTGTCCTCCTGTGTGTGATCTCCTGCAGTGTCTGTCCTCCTGTGTGTGATCTCCTGCAATGTCTGTCCTCCTGTGTGTGATCTCCTGCAGTGTCTGTCCTTCTGTGTGTGTTATCTCCTGCAATGTCTGTCCTCCTGTGTGTGATCTCCTGCAGTGTCTGTCCTCCTGCAGTGTCTGTCCTCCTGTGTGTGAGGTCCTGCAGTGTCCGTCCTCCTGTGTGTGTGTGTGATCTCCTGCAGTGTCTGCCCCCCTTTGTGTGATGTCGTGCAGTCTGCCCTCCTGTGGATGATGTCCTGCAGTGTCTGCCCTCCTGTGTGTTATCTCCTGCAGTGTCTGTCCTCCTGTGTGTGTGATCTCCTGCAGTGTCTACCCTCCTGTATGTGATGTCCTGCAGTGTCTGTCCTCCTGTGTGTGATGTCCTGCAGTCTGTCCTCGTGTGTGTGATGTCTTGCAGTGTCTGTCCTCCTGTGTGTGAGGTCCTGCAGTGTCTGTCCTCCTGTGTGTGATGTCCTGCAGCCTGCCCTTCTGTGTGTGAGGTCCTGCAGTGTCTGCCCTCCTGTGTATGATGTTATGCAGTGTCTTCCCTCTGTGTGTGTTCTCTTGCAGTGTCTTATCACACTTTGTGTGATGTCTTCTTGAAGTCTGTGGCCTTTGTGTGATATTTTGCAGTGTGTGCCATGCTGTGTGTGATGTGATGTCTTGCAGTGATTTTCCTGGTGTGCGTGATGTGGTTTTTGCAGATATGTCCGTCCCTTAGATGTGCAATTAACAGGTGCCTTTGCCTATTCATATATAGACTATTTGCAAGTCATTTTGCCTATAGAGCACAGTGTGCAATGCACAGCCTTGTGGTGGTTGTTGGACTACAGCTCCTCAAAGCGGCAGGCACTGAGTCTGTTTATCGTAGGGAAAAAAAAGGATGCAATTTGGTCACCTCTCTTTTAGGCTCAATGTGTAATTGTTAGATGAGCTTGTGGGCAGTATTCAGTATGTAGTAGCCAAGATAGTGGTGTTGTTATCAGAACTGTTAACCATGCCTGGGAATTTTGATATTTAGCCTCCCCGGAGGAGAGTCTTGTTGTGCAGCTGCGGGGAGAAAACAGATGCAACTTGCATCAAAAAGCGGTGGGGCTTAACAGTGAGTCAGGGCCGGGCTTAACAGGCATCCAAAAAGTGGTAAAAATAGGCTGGGGAAGGAAGAGAATTGGGCAGTAGTGAGAGGAACAGACAGGGAAGGAGCAGAAGTGGGCAGAGTTTCAGAAGAAAGTCAGCCTCTGTCCGGAGAGTTCCCTGCTATGCTGTTAACCCTTTGAGTGCCAGATGGGTATGCAACGCATTGCAAAGCAATGCGTTGCGTATCACTGTGGCAATGAAAGGGTTAAGAAAAAGCAAATCAAGGGGTAAGGATTCTTTCCCAGTAAGCACTTAGCACATGCAATACACAAATACACGCACAACATGCACACAATACACCACAACAGGGGAGGGCTGGCAACATATAGCCCAGAGGGCATATCCAATCAAGTGGCCCATTTCTACTATCGGCTGAGCCCACTGTCCCAGCCCACCCTGTTTCGTTAATTTTAAAATTGTCCTTAATGTTGTGAAGTACGGCAAGTGATACCACAGAGCTTACAGTTGAAATGGGGCTACATTAGTGATATTACAGTGCTTACAATTTATGTAAAGCTACAGTATTGATGCCATAGAGCTTGCAAGGGAAATGGGATATATTACTAGTGTAGCTCTATTTGGATTGTAGCTCTGCGTTATCATTTTTATTTAGATTAATTTCAAATGTAAGCTATATTGTATCACTAGTTTAGCTCCATTTACAAGTGGGAGATTGAGTGAGGCAGTGGCCCACCAGCCCAGGGGGCAATTGCCCTCCTGCCCCCCAGGCCAGCCCTCCCCTGCACCACAACACACATTAGCAAAACACACCGTGATAAAACATAAGGGTATCACACACAGTCCACAATTCTTAACACTTTGATTGCCAGAGAGATACGCAAGGCATTGCTCTGCAATATGTTGCATACCTCTCTGGCAGTCAAGGGGTTAAAAAGATTTGCAGGTTTATTTTGACATTGCATCAAACACAATCAGCAGGCGGTGGTTTACAAAACAAAATGAAAACAACACTACAAATAAAAACCGAGCTCAATCTGAGCGCCAGCTTTACTTGTAATAGATCACACCGTCTACTTCAAGGTTCTACAAAAAAAAGCACAGGTTTAACCAACCTTTTCAGGTCCTGTTTTGTTGCTCTGCTCTGCTCAACATTTCTTGCTCACAGCAAGTGAAAACTCCATTTTCTTTTTACAACCTGCTAAACCTGCTAATTGGGACAGGTGGAGGGGTGGTGGCTGTGTAGGATTCTGGGTCCTAAATACATTGTATTCCAAGCCTCTTTTTTCATGTTGTGACCATGCTCATTCAGTTCCTTGAAGTCCAAGCCTCTTTTTCATGTTCAGGAGGAAGTTGAGGGAGGGGAAACTCCTTGCAGAGGCCTCTGACTACCCCTGTCAAAATCAAATCCTCCCCCCCGTATCTCCAGCAATGGCAGTAGGGAGGAGCTATGAGTAACTCCTCCTTACTGCTGCCCCTGTGCGTGTGTGGCTGGGGATGCAGGTTTTCTCTTTTATATATATAGATCATGCATGTACTCAAGTCTTTTATTTGCTAGTGAAGTCCTTCTTCTAAAGAGGAACGGTGATCTCCATTCAAACATTTGTTCTCAAATATGTAAAAGACAAAGAGGAAAACAGATCATAGGGTAATAGTTTCCTTCACCAAAATCCCCCTCACTGTGAATCCTACTTACAGGATATCAGTCAAAAATAGTCATATAAGGCTCCTTTATCGCTTCTCCACCGCCTTCAAATTGAACCAGCACCATATGTATGTTTAAATTGCTTGTCTATATAAAATACAATTGGACCAATAGAGTGTTTATAATATTGTAAAAATATTTTAAAAAAATATGTTAAAACAAAATAATTCCTGGGCAAACCAACTGCTGGTTTTCTCAGGAATTACTTTGTTCTAACATATTTGTACAATAATGTTGTATTGGTCCAATTGTATTTTATATAGACAGGCAATTTAAACACACATACGGTGCTTGTTCCATTTGAAGGCTGTGGAGAAGCGATAAAGGAGCCTTATTTGCCTATTTTTGACTGATATCCTGTAAGTAGGATTCACAGTGAGGGAGATTTTGGTGAAGGAAACTATTACCCTATGATCTGTTTTCCTCTTTGTTTTTTACATATTTCAAGAACAAAGTGTTTGAATGGAGATCACCATTCCTCTTTAGAAGAAGGATTTCACTAGCAAATAAAAGACTTGAGTACATGCATGATTACATCTAAAAGACTTTAAAATCTGATGAAGAAATAACACACATTGCATGTGGGTGTATGTGTACTGTCACTGAACAGTTATTTACTGTGCATGTTTGGTGATTTGATACTGTGTATCCCTAATTGATATATAAGGAATATATACATTTATACATACAGTACCGTGTCCATGTTGGTTTAGACTACTGAGATTGGAGATGTGCACTGAGTTTTTTTATTCTGCAGTGAGTTGGAGATTTCTCTAACATTGAAAGGGTTAAAAGCCCTGTTAAAGTCAGTTGGTAATATTTATTCATCCTCTTGGTTTGCCCCAGTTATACTTAGTACATCAGCCACATTAATCACTGATACCATCAGTGCTGACATTCTAATCAGAATGTGGAGGAGATCTCAGGCAAACCAACCGCATCGCAGGAGACGCACAAAGATTCCCAATTATTTAAATGGGGGGGGGGGGGTTTAAGCTGCTAAGTGACAGATGTGTGTTCATCGCATTCGTTCTCAATCCACTGGACACACCTCTGGTATACAGAGGGTTAACCCCTTGCAGGCTACAGCCACTCTTAACCCTTTGTGTGCCGGATAGGTATCCAACACAATCATACCTGGGAACTTTCCGGACAAACACTGATTCTTCGGCAGTGGGGAGTTTCATAAAAAACTGTTCCTCCCATTTCCTGCCCTCCTCTCCTCCTTCCCACCCTGTTCCTCCCATTTCCTGCCCTCCTCTCCTTCTTCCCACCCAGTTCCTCCCATTTCCTGCCCTCCTCTCCTTCTTCCCACCCAGTTCCTCCCATTTCCTGCCCTCCTCTCCTCCTTCCCATCCTGTTCCTCCCATTTCCTGCCCTCCTCTCCTCCTTCCCACCCTGTTCCTCCCATTTCCTGCCCTTCTCTCCTCTTCCCAACCTGTTCCTCCCATTTCCTGCCCTCCTCTCCTCCTTCCCATCCCGTTCCTCCCATTTCCTGCCCTCCTCTCCTCCTTCCCGCCCTGTTCCTCCCATTTCCTGCCCTCCTCTCCTCCTTCCCATCCTGTTCCTCCCATTTCCTGCCCTCCTCTCCTCCTTCCCATCCTGTTCCTCCCATTTCCTGCCCTCCTCTCCTCCTTCCCGCCCTGTTCCTCCCATTTCCTGCCCTTCTCTCCTCTTCCCAACCTGTTCCTCCCATTTCCTGCCCTCCTCTCCTCCTTCCCACCCTGTTCCTCCCATTTCCTGCCCTTCTCTCCTCTTCCCAACCTGTTCCTCCCATTTCCTGCCCTCCTCTCCTCCTTCCCATCCCGTTCCTCCCATTTCCTGCCCTCCTCTCCTCCTTCCCACCCTGTTCCTCCCATTTCCTGCCCTCCTCTCCTCCTTTCCACCCTCTTCCTCCCATTTCCTGCCCTTCTCTCCTCTTCCCATCCAATTCCTCCCATTTCCTGCCCTCCTCTCCTCTTTCCCATCCTGTTCCTCCCATTTCCTGCCCTCCTCTCCTCCTTCCCATCCTGTTCCTCCCATTTCCTGCCCTCCTCTCCTCTTTCCCATCCTGTTCCTCCCATTTCCTGCCCTCCTTTCCTCCTTCCCACCCTGTTCCTCCCATTTCCTGCCCTCCTTTCCTCCTTCCCACCCTGTTCCTCCCATTTCCTGCCCTCCTCTCCTCCTTTCCACCCTCTTCCTCCCATTTCCTGCCCTTCTCTCCTCTTCCCATCCTGTTCCTCCCATTTCCTGCCCTCCTCTCCTCCTTCCCATCCTGTTCCTCCCATTTCCTGCCCTCCTCTCCTCTTTCCCATCCTGTTCCTCCCATTTCCTGCCCTCCTCTCCTCCTTCCCACCCTCTTCCTCCCATTTCCTGCCCTCCTCTCCTCCTTCCCACCCTGTTGCTCCAATTTCCTGCCTTCTTCTCTCAAGTAAGCCTCACCCTTTTTGGCACAAATCTCATCATTTATATCCCCCAGTGGCACCACAGAAGACAAAGTCCCCAGGTATGAATACAATGCATTGCAATGTGTTTGATACCTTGCTGGCACTTTTAGGGTTAACTCAATGGGAATGTTTTTTTTCCCCTATGGTATAGTTGAATTGCTACACAACTGCTCTGGTGCTGCATAGTCCATCAGCCTCACTGGGGAGGAGACGAGAGGTGGACAAGTGGAGATAACTTCTCCAGTGATATTACTTCTCCAGTTCCTTTGTTATTCTATAGACACTATGTACTAAGATCTCCAAAGTGCATTGGTTCAATTGACACGATTTCCATTATTTGGACGTCACCAGTTCTATCTGTTACTCCAGAGGCAGTTCCCAGATTAAAGGGATAGTAATGGTTAATTTTAAGTTGAAGTAATATTGTAGACATTAAAAAAAGATTAACATCATTGTAAGTCTTATCTCTCAAACTTTTATAGTTTGAATGATATAACTTGCTAAAGTTACCTTTTCCTGGCTGTTTTACTCAAGTCTGCCATCTAGCTGACAGCTGCAAATTCCAGTCATTTGACCATACAGAGGCTCTTCAGCAGAGCTGAAATCACGCTATTTAGAAATAAATATTTAATTGGAACGGTCTACAAAGTGTGCTTGCAAGCCAGGCACACATTGTAGACCGTTCCAAATTAAGTATTTATCTTTAGATATCGTTATATCGTCGCTGCTGAAGAGCCACATCTGGTCATGCGACCAGAATCTGCTTCTGACAGCTTTACAGCTCGTCAAGCAGAAAGGGGAGGGACCAGAGAACTTTATGTTCCTATATCTCTCAAACCATAATGGTTTGAGAGATACGAATAAGTGCAAGTACTCTCTTTTAATTGTATATACCATAGAGTTAATACTTTTTTTCTGACATTACTATCCCTTTAATGACTGAATATGTCATCTCTTGAACAAAGCCACAACAGCAAAATACATAGGGGTCATTACGGTTTTCTGGCCTTCGTAAGGAGTAGAGAGAAGGTTATTATTAAGAGTTGTTAGTTCACATTTAAAATGTCATTATTTCCACTACCACAATAACAGGGAGATTATCTTCGAGTTGACCTTAACATAAAAAAATTCAAGATAAAAGACTTCTATGTTTTCAATCATTTCCTTTATTGGGAAGCGAATTTCCATTTAAAACACCTTGATCCCCTTCTTTGTCAGAAACTTGGAAAGGATTTGGCTGAGAGACAGCAGGGCATCATTTTTCTGCTGCTAAATTAGCATTTTGATATTTTGGGCTGACAAATTCATGGTGACAGGACTGAGTCGTAGGAAATATATCACTGTGTGTTCCAGACATCAAAGTATAATAATCGCCCGTCATGCAAGGATCTTCTGATGGTGAAAATTAGCATCTGCAAAGTAATCAGGTTACTCCAGGAGTAGTGCGGTATTAAGAGAATACCTATGTAATATTCACTGCTAATCTAGAAGACTGTTAGTCTTTAGCACGTCTAATTTAATCTTATTAATATGTGGCAGGTGCTGGAAGGTAATTAGCTATGACTGATTGCTTTGAGGCCGAATAACAAACACAGTGGGTTAATTCAAAGTAATTTCATTTTGATTAACCCCTGGGATGGTAGAGAGATCTGCAATGTATTGCAAAGCAATGTGTTGGAGACCTGTCCAGTGCTCCAGGGGTTAATCCGGATATAAAGCCATCTGACAGGACTGCTTAGGAGAATAAAGCATTATAGACCATAACACCTCAGCATCTATCCCAGGCACCAGTGAAGAGATAGATCTTCATACAGCAGAGAGGGAAGGAGAACTCTTAAGTCACAAATGTAAGAGATCAATCTCTACAGACATAGGGATGAGGGTTTAACCAAGAAGAATAGGTGGGAGATGCACTAAAGTGAGATAAATATGAGATAATATCTCCAATGTGATAAACTCTATATATTTTTAATAAACGGTTAACAACAGCGCCACCTGGTTTCTAGAGGATATTTTTTTTCTATGGAACAGTTCCACCATAGAAACTGATCGCAACAGCACAACCTAGTGACCACAATTAAAAACTGCAGTGCAGGTTAATTTAAAAAAAATAATAATTATCTGAGTTGTCATAACTTTGAAAGAACACTTTTCTGGCAATGAGAGTTTTATAACTAAACATTTTTGCTCCTTTAAATTAAAAGCACGCACAATACATTGGATACCTCTCTGCCTCCAAAATGTTTTTAATAGTAGTTTCAAGTAAATTGTCCTTTTATTTTTTATTCGAGGATACATTTTCCCTTTAAAGGGATAGTAAAACTTGAATTAAAAGGACAGTAATACTTAAGTATTAGTAATCCCTATAGTAAAGTCCTATTACAAATAAATGTATTGCCCCCCCAGTGTCATATCTCAGACCTTTATGGTTTGAGAGATAATCGCTCCTAAAGTTGCCCTCTCCCTCCCCCTTCCCCTGAGTCAGCGTTGTAGCTGACTGAAGGGAAATCCGGTCATAGATCATCAGGCAGCTCTGCAGCAGAGCCGCGATCGTATTAATTAAAAAAAAAAATCTTTCACTAAAACGGTGTTCTACGTGTGCTTGCAAACGAGGCACAAACCAAACACAAAACAAGCACAAAACAAGCACACGTAGAAGACCGTTTCAGTGAAAGTTTTCTTTTTTATTAACGCGATCGCGGCTGTGCTGGAGAGCCACCTGAAAGTAGTACGATTGGCTTCCCTGCAGTCAGCTACAATGCTGACTACAGGGAAGGGGGAGGGAGAGGGCAACTTTAGGAGCGATTATCTCTCAAACCATAAAGGTTTGAGAGATGACACCGGGGGCAATACATTTATTTTTAATAGGACTTTAATATAGGGATTAATAATACTTAAGTATTACTATCCATTTAAAGTTTAGGTCCGAGTCTCCTTTATATTTTTATTTAACACATAGCGCTATATTTCAACACTTACAGGTTTGTAGTCCAAGCGCTATGCAATCAGAAAGGATCCCCCTCCCGCCCCTTTGTCACTCTGCCTCTCAGTCTGGTCCGGATGGAGCGCAAACAATCAATGGGGGCAGGGTTTCCCTTATCATTACTGACTGAAGATTGTCCCCCGCTGCATCTGTCTGGTCCGGATGGAGCATGTCGAGGGACAATCTTCAGTAAGCAAAGGAAAATCCTGCTCTCCTTTGTCACTCTGCCTCTCAGTCTGGTCCGGATGGAGCGCGGAGAGGGACAATCTTCAGTAAGCAAAGGAAAATCCTGCCTTCTTTTGTCAAGGTTTTCCTTACACTAATCGTGTGAAGATTGTCCCTCGCTGCATCCATCTGATCCCATGTCCAGATTCCAGATCTAATAGGAGACGGTCAGAAGGGGCAGGAGGGGGATCCTTTCCGATTGAATTGCGCTTGGACTACAAATCTGTAAGTATTGAAATATAGTGCTATGTGTTTAACCCCTTAGAGACAGCTGCGTGCGTACTCTGCTGTCACTTTAACGCCCGGCTAACATTTTTTTTAGGTAATGATTCCTGAGTCCCCAAACGGCATGCAGCCGCATGGAGACCCGGACTTCCGGGACTTACCAGGTACGTCCTCTGTCACTAAGTGACAGTTTTTGCGGGACATACCTGGTAAGTCAATTGTCGGGATGGGGTTAAAAAAATATAAAGAAGACTCGGACCTGCACTTTGATTCAAGTATTACTATCCCTTTAACCACGTGGATTCTATAAAAGTTTCCAATTCATTGGCAAATTTGATGAATAAATAGGAACATCAAAAATACCCTTTTTTGCCTTGGAATATAGACAAGCAAATGCAAGTTGTTTGTAATGCATGTGTGTGCATCTGCTGTGCAATTTATAAATCCCTCCTGACATGCAATGTATTCAGTGGCTTATTATCTAACTAGCGTGTGATCTGCAAACTGGCGTGTAAAGTTTAAATCCACTTAGAATTGCTAAATGGAAGAAGGCAAGCTGACCAATGACTGCTCACTCACAGTGATGAATGGGACGCCATTAACCAGGTTGTACAGAGCATCAGAATTCAGAATGAAGTGGTGAACAGAATGACGTTAGGATATTACATGCAGAACAGGGAGTTCAGAAGGAAAATGTGTGCAAGTAAAACGAAAACATTTAGAAATAAGACCGTAAAGTTAGTTAAAACCTTTTTTATACTTGACATATTCTCAAACTGTATAATATATAAAGTCAAATTGCTTACAGCTTTCTTTTTCATTTTAACCTATTTTTCATATGGATATGTCCATGATACTGACATACTCCTATCTGTTCCAGACAGCTTTCTGTCTAGAACTGTTAAAGCAGAGACGGTCATAAAATTAAAAAAAAAAGATACAATGTATAAAATGTAGCATACAGCAGTGGTTCCCTTAAGCAGGTTATATTTTAATTAGATCTTTAATTAAAGGGATAGTAATACTTAATATGTAAAAAATATATATATTGTAGTGTTTATCCCCCTGAGTAAAACAAGGGTAACGCTTCTGCTGAGTGGTGTTTTATTCAGAAGTTATTACAGCTCAAACTTAAATTTTAAGGTGCAGTATCACAGTGGCCTGAAAGTGTACAGTGTCGCTGTTGCTACACCATGCTATGGAGGTTTATGTTCAACTGACCAGGCCGCTGTGATATTGCACCTAAAAAATACAAGTTTGAGCTGCAATAACTTTTGAATAAAACACCTTTCAGCAGTGAGTGTACCTTTGTTTCACTCAGTGGAATAAACCTTACAATATATATTTTTTACATTTTAAGCATTAGTATCCCTTTAAGTAGAGGTATATCAATCACAATGAGCTAATAATTATCTAACTGTATGAAGGAGGGGTATCCTGAAAACATGGACAGTTGGTGGATCCTGAGGACAAACATTGGAAAACAGTGGCATACTGAGCACTCAGTGCTGCAGGGATAGTGTTACATTGTATCACTGTCCTGTTTTCATGGATGACTCGCCAGAAAGCTGCCAAGAAACAGCATTACGGGTAGCTCACTACCAGCGACATAAAAGGGTAAAATCATAGGTGATAATGAAACATATATTCACACCTGGGAATGCTCAGAGTTTAACCCTGACATTGAGGGTTTTGACCCAAATCTCAGGGACTCAAGGCGAAAGGCCAAATTCTTAGGGTGGCAGAATCCAGTGTTATGTATTAAGAATATTCCACATAATAAAAAAGGGGAAACATGTCTGGTCTGGGGGGAGATCAGTAGAGAGGGTTAGGACTGGAAGAAAAGGGGGCTGCTGTAAGAGGAAGGGGTGGGATGTAAAAATTAATAAAAGGGGGGTTACCTGGGTGACCGCTTTGACTTTGGTTATCTCTCAAACCATAAAGGTTTGAGAGATGAACCTGGGGGCTATTAATTTATTTTACAAATATGTCCAATATGGGGGATAGTAATAATAAAGTATTACTATCCCTTTAATCCACAGGTCTACTCCCTGACAGTTCCTGATTAAGTCGCTGAATCTTTTTACAGACTGCAGCTAGAGGGCGCTCACATAACTGAGAGCGGGCGGAAGAGCAGAACTGAAACAGCTGTGTCAAGGGAAGTACTCAGAATTAAAGGAAAAGAAAGGCAACAGGTAAAATAAATTAAAAATGTGCAACGGAACTAAAACCAGTTAAACTAAAACATTGCTATTCATTTAATAGCGAGTCACCCAAGGTCAGACTAAAGATCTCTTGCCTTATTTAATTACATTCCTTCTATTTCAGCTGTGAGACCTGGCAGTCGTATTGATCCTGGGAGAAGTTAATTTATTGTAGGCTGTTGTTATACTGTTTTCAGTGCCTACAATCCGCCTCTGTTGCCCAACTGCTGAATGTCATTGATAAAGAGGCATTCTGGAGGCCACAACAGACTGCGAAGTTGGAAGATTGAATTCTATATTAAAACCCTTTCAGTGCCAGAGGGCTACGAAAAGCACTGAAAGGGTTAATGTACCCTGTATATATGTAATTCCTAACCATTTTTAACAGTTTCACTTACCTTCATTTTGGGAAGAAAATTCTAATGACCACCAGAGCCGGATTTTCCAATAGACAACTGCCTAGGGCCCCAAATTTTGAGGGGCAACTTAGCTGTGCTGGCCACACCCACAATTCCAAATGTGGAATTGTGGGTGTGGCCAGAGCAATATCAGTGTCACTGCACCAGTTTACAAGCTATTATTTAACCCTCTGGATGTTTTGCAATGCTTTGATGATCTCTCTAGGAGCCAAGGGGTTAAAGCCTCTGTTTTGCTTTTGCTCGTTATATGCCAAGGGTATTTTCTGTGAACAGGAAATAGTGGATAGGTCTGGGGGTGGGGTCATGGGAGGAACAGGGGGTGTGGCCATGGGCAGAGCTAAGGATGACCTAGAGTGCCTTGCCTAGCAGAGCCTGGGATGTATTTCCAGTCCTGATGACCACTATGAATGAATTCTGTTTCGTTCCCCAAAATTATTCTTTAATTACTACTGGTATCATAGTAACATAGCAAATTAGGTTGAATAAAGACACAAGTCCATCAAGTTCAACCTTCTCCTCATATCCCAGTCATTTTATAGCTTTCCTGCTACCAAATAAGTTAGTCTTTATCAGACCTTCCTGATCTGCCTACTAATACACAGTATAACTCTGTATGTTCCCTTTGGAAAGAAATGTATCTAATCTTCTCTTGAATGTAGCCATTGTACCTGCCATAACCATCTCCTTGGGCAAAGAATTCCATAATTTAACAGACCTTACCGTAAAAAACCCCTTCCTCTGCTGAAGTATCATTTTCATAGAGGAAGCTCTGATACTTTATTGCCAGGCACCTAGACCCCAAACCTCGCCCACTGAAGTCTTCTTAAGAAGATAATTAAAAAGAGGAGATTGAGCTCCTGGATTCCAGCAACAAAAAAATCATGATTATCTCCACGGATATGATATAATGTATTAATTAAATAATAACCAGTTAAGCAATGATTTTTGCACCCCTCTGACTCTTAAAAGGGTAATTTGGGGGAACCAGTCCATGCAGAATTCATTCATAGCAGCTATTAGGATTTTCTGCCTAGATTACCCCTTTGAACACAAGAGGGGTACACAACACATTAACCCTTTGAGTGCTACAGGGGTACACAATGCATTGCAATATAAAGTAAACTATTTTTCTGAACCAAACAGCCTTTCCTACTGAGTAAAAGAATGGTTCTTTCAGTCCTGGTAGATTTTTCATTTAAAAGGTATTACATCTCAACCTTTTTTAATTAAAATGCACTTTTGTATTGTGATCACCAGGTGGTGCTGTCTCTCCCACTTAATATGGCGAGCCGTAGCCTATATCTCAAATCCTACCCTTAAAGGGATGGATTCTATTACAGGTGATGTTTTTATCACTGCTTTTTATCTCCGGTTTTCCCCCTAGACTTCAATAGGAAAATGTTTGATAAAGCAGGTGTTAACATTTATCACATGCAATAGAATCTAGCCCAAAGTGTGTTAGAAAAAAAATAGCTTTTTGGACACCAGTTTAAATAAAATAAAAAACAGATTTGTTTAATCTGTAATCAAAATCTCGGAGTCGCAGCAGTACCCGTGCCGTACTTAACAGGGAAAAATGGTGTAACAAATTTTTTTTCATTGAAGAAAATGTTTCTTTTTCATTTAAAGGGATAGTAGTGTTTCACAAAAAAAGCAGCTTCAATTAATCTTCATAGTATTTGGGCCATGGAGAGTGTTATTTCAATACTGTCAGAGCTGTAGTTCAAGAGTAATTGGATGATAAAGTATCCCTCTCCCACCCCTTTTACCTAGTGTAAGCCTCCTCCCCTCAGATGTGGAATCTGATCTCTTGACCGGACAGATCACAGCAAGGGACAATCTTCTTACTGTGATCATAAGGAAAACCCTGCCCCCCTTGACAGGTTTTTCATGTTTTCCCTTATGATCAATGAAGATTGTCCCTCTCTGCGATCCATCCGGACAGTCTTGCTGCTCTGAGGTGAGCAGTGTTACACTCTGTAAAAGGGGCGGGAAGGGGATACTTTATCATTCAATTACTCTTGTACCACAAGTCTGACAGTACTGAAATATCATTCTACGTGGCCCAAATACTATGAAGATTAATTGGAGATGCCTTTATTGTGAAATGTTACTATCCCTTTAAGTTAAAGGGATAGTAATACTTAATTTTTACTATCCCCCATGTTGTAGCCCTTAAAAATCAGAATTAAATGAGACCAGCGGCATCTCTCAAATGTCTCTCTCCCCTGCCGTCAGCGTTCTATCTGACAGCAGGGGAATCTGGTCCCGGGAACGGCGGCAGCTCTGCAGCAGTGGTGAGATTGAGTTAAGAAAACACAGGCAGGGATTCTTTACAGTAAGGGCGGTAAGGCTATGGAATTCTTTGCCTCGGGATGTTGTGCTTGCAGATAATGTAACTGCATTCAAAAAAGCAATGGATGCCTATCTAGCACAGAACAATATTGACAGTTATGACAGATGGCTTCAAAGCAAATAGGATATTGATCCGGGGAACTATTTACACACACACACGCACACATGCACACACTGAAAATTGCTCCAGAGGGCTTTTTTGTTGCCTTCCTCTGGATCAACAGGGGTGTTATTGGCATGGGCTGGACTTGATGGACGCATGTCTTTTTTCAGCCTTATCTACTATGTTACTATGTAGAAATACTTCACTAAAATGGTCTTCTACGTGTGCTTGCAGACCAACAGCAAACCAAGCACACGTAGAAGACCATTTCAGTGAAGGATTTCTGTTTCTATAATGTGATCTCAGCACTGCTGCAGAGCCGCCACATGCTCACGGACCGGATTCCCCTGCTATCAGCTATAACGCTGATGTCAGGGGAGAGGGAACTTTGAATGCGGATATCTCTCAAACCATAAAGGTTTGAGAGATGCCGCTGGTCTCATTTAATTCCAATTTTTAAGGGCTACAAGAAGGGGGACAGTAAAAATGAAGTATTACTATCCCTTTAAGAGGAAAGTTATTATTAGGAGGTTCCTTTAAAGGGATAGTAATACTTAAAATGTAAAAAAAAATATGTTGTAGGGTTTATCCCCCTGAGTAAAACAAGAGTACTCCCACTGCTGAAAGGTGTTTCATTCAAAAGTTATTAATTTTCAAAGTTTAATTTTTTAGGTGCAATATCACAGTAGCCTAAAATTGTACAGTGGCGCTGTTGCTACACGATCCTATGGACAGCTCTGGTCAGTTGACCATAAATCTCCATAGGATGGTGTAGCAACAGCGCCACTGTACAATTTCAGGCCACTGTGAAATCGCACCTAAAAAATTCAACTTTGAAAATTAATAACTTTTGAATAAAACACCTCTCAGCAGTGGGAGTACTCTTGTTTTACTCAGGGGGATAAACCCTACAACATATTTTTTTTACATTTTAAGTATTACTATCCCTTTAAACCTTTGAAGTGCATTATGATTTTAAAATATTCCCTTTATTAACTAATAGAAATATTCAGCCTGGCATGTTTCTTCCCTGGATGTTTATATCCATTAACCCTTTAAAACCAGACGGCTGTGTAGCGCCTTGCTTCACAATGCACTCCCCCGCTGGTCCTTAAAGAGTTACTTGAGAGATGCTTTAGCTCTGACTGTAGAGTTTGTAAAGCATAAATAATGGGACAAATTAACCTTGGCTATTATTACTGCGGCTCATTCAGCCGTTAACGCTTACGAGTATGTGAAATAGGAATTAGCCGCTGGGAATCGTGTTTACAGCTGTTAGCTAAATACCAAGGGCACAATAACTTTATTTGCATGTCTTCCCAATAATTATTTTTAATTTTTCAATTATGGGTGACTAAATCACTTTCGGTGTAATTTAGGGCCCTATGTTTGAAAGAAAAGTGGTGTAACTGGTCAGTGGCGGGACCCTGTGCAAACAATTTTCGCAGCCCCCAACACAAAAATATTTTCACACTAGAAGCTGTTGAATCTTGGGGGGATGGGGCCCCCTTTGAACACTGGGTCCTGGCTCAACTGCATCCTCTGCACCCCTTGTAATCCCCCTCCTGAATCTAGCACACAACTGCGCCATAGAGGAGAAATAAAAATGTCTCCTATCCCCATCGATTTAAATGGGAGTTCGAAAGCCTTGAATGCTGGAAAGATCTCGAACGCATCGCAGACTAGGAATGTTTCATTTAAAAGTATTACATCTCAACCTTTTTTAATTAAAATGCACTTTTGTATTGTGATCACCAGGTGGTGCTGTCCCTCCCACTTAATATGGCAAGTCGTAGCCTATGTCTCAAATCCTACCCTTAAAGGGATGGATTCTATTACAGGTGATATTTTTATCACTGCTTTTATCTCTGGTTTTTCCCATAGACTTCAATAGGAAAATGTTTGATAAAACAGGTGTTAACATTTATCACCTGCAATAGAATCTAGCCCAAAGTGCGTTAGAAAAAAATTGCTTTTTGGACACCAGTTTAAATAAAATAAAAAACAGATTTGTTTCATCTGTAATCAAAATCTCCGAGCCACAGCAGTAACCTCCAATGAATGAACAAATCACATGATACGCACCAGCCAGTAAAATTGGAGACCTCCTTAGTATCCAATGGTTGTAGGAGGCGTTGCTAGGAGCCAATCGGAAGGGACTGACAGCGCAGGCACGCGGACATCACTAGGGCAAGATGTCCGCGCTCCGTCCTGCCTGTCAGCTGAGGATCACTTCATATTTCTCCATAAAGAGGTAATAATTCTGGCGACTAGCGCTACTAAGCAGCCAGTCGCTAGATAGGGAATTATTACAAACGTTTCTTAGCGGTGTTAGTTCCACTTTAAAAGCGCCTGTGACCAGAAAATCGTTATGACCATTACGAACCGATTATGTGTATTGATTCCACGAAATAAATATTTAATTAGTACTGAATATCATGTCCAAGGAGGTAGTCATGATCCTACAGGACCCCAAACTCCTCCCACTGACCTCTTAGAAACCTTCTTTGTAATGCATTGCTTAAATATAATATTTGCCTTTTAGTAAAACTCATTAGGATTACGTAAAATAAATCTAGTGACTAGCGTTAAGTAGATTTTTTTTTTAAGCCTTTGAGTGCTCAAAGGGTTAATTGCATTTAAATAATTTGTCATAAGGGCTCCCAATATTCATATTATGTCAAAACAGATAAGGATAAAGGAGGTTTATTTTTTAATGAGTTATGAAGTTGGCCGACCTTGGAACAAATTAATTACTGCCATTATCACCCGTAGAAGTACTTTAATTACATTAATTACCACACTGACATATAGCTATTTTATAAAAAAGAAAACAAAGTCATTGCAACTTTCAGCCTATTCAGGGCCATTTTAATCAATAGACAATTCCATGTCTATCAACAATGATGTAGAGTTGTACTTAGATCTCAGTGAGAATGATGTATTAAGAAATAATGGGCCCATCAACTAAGGTGTAATAAAGAGGAGATAACCTCTCCAAATCCTATACTATCCTATGGGAGAGATTTAGTGATAGCATACAGGGGAGATGTACTAAGGTGTGATAAAGAGGAGATAACTTCTCCAGTGTGATAAACTCTCCAGTTCCTATGCTATTCTATGGGAGAGATTTAGTTATAGACTACAGGGGGAGATGTACTAAGGTGTGATAAAGAGGAGATAACTTCTCCAGTGAGATAAACTCTCCAGTTCCTATGTTATTCTATGGGAGAGATTTAGTTATAGACTACAGGGGGAGATGTACTAAGGTGTGATAAAGAGGAGATAACTTCTCCAGTGAGATAAACTCTCCAGTTCCTATGTTATTCTATGGGAGAGCTTTAGTTATAGACTACAGGGGGAGATGTACTAAGGTGTGATAAAGAGGAGATATCTTCTCCAGTGAGATAAACTCTCCAGTTCCTATGTTATTCTATGGGAGAACTTTAGTTATAGACTACAGGGGAGATGTACTAAGGTGTGATAAAGAGGAGATAACTTCTCCAGTGAGATAAACTCTCCAGTTCCTATGTTATTCTATGGGAGAGATTTAGTTATAGACTACAGGAGAGATGTACTAAGGTGTGATAAAGAGGAGATAACTTCTCCAGTGAGATAAACTCTCCAGTTCCTATGTTATTCTATGGGTGAGATATAGTTATAGACTACAGGGGGAGATGTACTAAGGTGTGATAAAGAGGAGATAACTTCTCCAGTATGATAAACTCTTCAGTTCCTATGTTATTCTATGGGAGATCTTTAGTTATAGACTACAGGGGAGATGTACTAAGGTGTGATAAAGAGGAGATAACTTCTCCAGTGAGATAAACTCTCCAGTTCCTATGTTATTCTATGGGAGATCTTTAGTTACAGACTACAGCGGGGGATGTACTAAGGTGTGATAAAGAGGAGATATCTTCTCCAGTGAGATAAACTCTCCAGTTCCTATGTTATTCTGTGGGAGATCTTTAGTTATAGACTACAGGGAAGATGTACTAAGTAGTGATGAGCGAGCATGGTCGGCCGAAGCTCGGTTCGGCTCGAGCATCGCTCTGCTCGGCACATGGCGGTACTCGTACGAGTACCGCATGTGCTCGCCCGCCATGTTCGGGTCTCCTCCCCGCACAAGGCGCCTGCCTAGGGCCCGGCCAAATGAGGGGGGCCCGGAAAGCCTCATTCAACTTGAATGAGGCTTTCCGGGCCCCCCTCATTTGGCCGGGAGATTCAACCCCCACGCCCGCAGCTTACCTGATCTCTCACTCATCTCACTGCTCTAGTAATACAGAGCGCTGGGAGATGACATCATCTCCCAGCCTCTGCATTACTACAGCGGCGCCGGGAGCTTCAGTCAAAGAGATTTGTGCCGAAGGAGGCACAGATCTGTCAAGTACACCGCTAGACCACCAGGGGAAATGTGAAGATGAAGGTGCAATGTGGAGGTGAAGTGGAGATGGGGGCATTGCGGAGATGAAGGGGGCATTGTGGAAGGGGCATTGCGGAGATGAAGGGGGCATTGTGGAAGGGGCATTGTGGAAGGGGCATCGTGGAGATGGAGATGAAGGGGGCATTGTGGAGATGGAAGGGGCAGTGTGGAAGCGGCAGTGTGGAGATGGAAGGGGCAGTGTGGAGAAGGTGGCATTGTGGAAGGGGCAGTGTGGAGAAGAAGGGGCAGTGTGGAGATGGAAGGGGCAGTGTGGAGATGGAAGGGGCATTGTGGAAGGGGCATGGTGGAGATGAAGGGGGGCATTGTGGAGATGAAGGGGCAATTGTGGAAGGGGCAGTGTGGAGATGAAGGGGCAGTGTGGAAGGGGCATTGTGGAGATGAAGGGGGCATTGTGGAGATGAAGGGGCAGTGTGGAGATGAAGGGGGCATTGAGGAAGGGGCAATGTGCATCCAGACATCCTCCCTATGCTGTCCCTGAACCATTTCTGTGGTGTTTCCATCATTTTCTGCCCTTTTCCTATGGACCAGGCACCCTCCCCTCATCAGAGCAGGGGGTGCCTGGTGTAATGCTCGAGTCCTCCCATTGACTTCAATGGGGCTCGGGTGCTTGGCCGAGCACTTGAGCCTCCGGGGGCGCTCGGCCAGAGCACCCGAACACCCGAGCATCGGGGTGCTCGATCATCACTAGTACTAAGGTGTGATAAAGAGGAGATAACTTCTCCAGTGAGATAAACTCTCCAGTTCCTATGTTATTCTATGGGAGATCTTTAGTTATAGACTACAGGGGGAGATGTATTAAGGTGTGATAAAGAGGAGATATCTTCTCCAGTGAGATAAACTCTCCAGTTCCTATGTTATTCTATGGGAGATCTTTAGTTATAGTCTACAGCGGGGGATGTACTAAGGTGTGATAAAGAGGAGATATCTTCTCCAGTGAGATAAACTCTCCAGTTCCTATGTTATTCTGTGGGAGAACTTTAGTTATAGACTATAGGGGAGATGTACTAAGGTGTGATAAAGAGGAGATATCTTCTCCAGTGAGATAAACTCTCCAGTTCCTATGTTATTCTATGGGAGAGATTTAGTTGTAGACTACAGGGAAGATGTACTAAGGTGTGATAAAGAGGAGATATCTTCTCCAGTGAGATAAACTCTCCAGTTCCTATGTTATTCTGTGGGAGAGCTTTAGTTGTAGACCACAGCTCCCTGTCTTTCTGTCTACCTACACTTTACAGTGTCAAGGCTTTCAGCAGCTTTCTCTGTCTCTCTCTTTCTCTCTCTCATCGCCATAATGAAAAGGGCGATATCAGAATCTCATCCACATCAGAAGGGCAAGATTCTGATATCGCGGCTTAAAGCTTTATTTTAAGTTAATAGTTAACGTTGAAAATTATAACCTACATGCTGCACGCTCTGCTCCACGTATTTCATCTTGCACCTCTTACAAAGAGCGTATGTAGGAATCAAACATCCAACCACTGCTAGTGCTTACATCCATGTATGTTAACCCTTTGAGCATGAGAGTGGTATGCTTGCTTCAGAACCACTCTTTCACTCAAAGGCTTAACATACATGGATGTAAGCACCAGCAGTGGTTGGATGTGTGATTCCTACATGTGCTGTGTGTAAGAGGCGCAAGATGAAATGCACACACCAGAGCAGATTGTGCAGCGTGTAGGTTATAATTTTCAATGCCAAGCTTTAAGCCCACAATATCAGAATCTTACCCTTTTGATGCAGATGAGATTCTGATATCTCCCATTTCATTGCGGCAACATGTTTAATGCGCCATTTTCTTTGGTGGGCACATTTTAATAGTGAACCATTGATTTCTATGCAACCCAAAAAAAAAATACAAAAAGTTCACACAGAAGGCAGGAAGTGATGCTTTTTTACTTGTTTTGCTTTTGTGGTGAAAACATTTGCTCAGATACCAAGAGGCTGAAGCTGTGAATAGAGAGGTTGCAGCAGTGAGTATGTGGACAGTAGAGTTAGCACTAGGGAGTAAGGAGGGTGCAGCAGGAATTATAGGGAGAAGGAAGGTGGCAGGCGGAATCATGGAGAGTGAGGGGGGCAGCAGGAAGAATGGGGGAGCACTGAGCTACTTTACCTACAGAAATACTGTCCTCTGTTCATGCTAATACCGACTCGCAGCGGTTTGACTTCTAGCAGTGGATGTCCTGGCTGTTACATTGCATTAGCATGTCAAACTGGATTTCATTTCTTATTTATATGAGATAAACTGCCTAATACCCCATGTGCAGAGAAGAAGGCAGTGTGAGAGATTCCTGTAGACAGCTCCGTGTCCGTTAGGTAAAAAACTGTCAGTTCTGGAACATATCTTGGCTCTTCAGGGCTCTGTAGACTTCAAGAGTGACCATTTATATTAATCCTGTTTAAAAAATTAATTTGGCCCTGACCTACTTCTTAATATTTGAATAAAACTTACATAATGGTTTAATGTCTAATCTGCAATAAAGAAAACCTGCTTAAATTTACATTGTGAATTAACCCTGTGGTGCTAGAATGGTCTTGCAATGCGTTGGAGACCTCCGTAACATGCAAAGAGTGAAAGGGAAAATATACATTTAGGAATAAGTGGCTCATAGGCCCTGCCACATATAAATGCAGACTTTCTAACACTTCATTAATTGGATAAAAATGTTACAATTTGATGTCTATGGACCTATTCAGTTGGACAACTAATGCATGAGCATCATATGTCATGAACTGTTGCAGTATGCTGCAACCGTGATGCTTTCAGCACGGGATATATCCAAACTGTATCATGCCTGATCTGCACATCTGTCTATGGAATCACTGTGCAGATCATTCACATGGGCAACACTCAAGGATGCAATGCCCTTCCCAATCTCTAATGAGTAGATGTGTGGGGTGAGTGTTGACCAATAAGATATGATTAACATTGCAGTGGGCCAGTGCCTGTCAGTCTCCTGCCACATACCTACCATGTAAAAGGATGACTGGGGGAATGCAGAAGACTGGAGGTAATCTATCTATCTATCTATCTATCTATCTATCTATCTATCTATCTATCTGTCTATCTATAAAGGTTAAGTGGGCACTCCTATTCAACAAAATAAATGTAAAAAGTAACTATTGCCTGGGTGCTTATTTTATTTGTCAATGTTTCGGACCCCTAAAGGGCCTTTATCAAGACAACCAACATGTAAACCAAAGTGACCTTATATACAGTGTGAAATGTGTGAAAACCCACCAAAATCACTCTGCTGTACCACCAACGACGTCACAGCTCACTGCCTGGCGTCTCCAGTGACCGCTGAGGATGATGGGAATTGTGCCCCACATCTGAATGCCCCATGTGTGCAAAACATCGTGATGAAACATTACATATAATCAAGGACTGGGGAGTAGGATGAAACACACATATCTACAGATGTATACATAGATCCACAATGGATCAAAGGACTAGGACCGATTGCAATGTAACAATACTGCAACATAGCGAATAAGAGATACATTACATTTAAAACATGTGTCACATTAATTCTTACATCTGCCGCCGACTGTTCACTCATGTTATCGGTACTGGTTAATAAAAACATTCTTATATGTTTCTTATTAGCAATAAATCCTTACAATATGAAATATCGGAAATAGAAATACCTTCTGGCGGGAGTTCTTGGCTCTACGCGTGCTGTTTCCAGACAGTAACCACGGAGACCTATTGTAGGGCTCAACTGTAGAGTCAGTAATTGTAATCCGCCTCCCAGTGGAGGTGTAACTGTGTAGGTAATATAATCCATTTGAATGCGGTGTTAGATGTCTGTATGCAACATATTGCATGGCAAAACCAAATCGGTTGTGATCCGTATTGAGTGTTTACATCCCTGGCTCTATGTGTGCTAGTACATATATAGACATCACGGAGACCTAGTACGGGACTAGATTGTACATGTTTGGATTATAGTAATCTTGATGTTTGCCGTATCGTAACTCCCGCAAGATATATCCAACCAAATAAACTGATATATCCAACCAAATAAACTGATTGCTTGTACTGAAATTGGTCAAGAGTAGTGAGTCGTTATGTATCCTGTGTCCTCTCTGGCTCCATGCTTGCTGTGTGATATACAGACTCAGCGGTGACCTAGTTTGGGGGTTAATTCCAGTATATCCACTGGGCATCATATCCAAATGTTATGATTCCAGGTGCATATCCATGTTGAATGTTAAAATCCGAAGTAATGATCATGAACTGAGCTACATCACACGTAACAAACTAATATCTTATAAGCATATAAACACACGTATATACAACATTGCAGTGTATGTAAGGTGGGCATAACATACAATCTCTGTTGGTGGGAACAAAGGGAACGGCCCTGTCCTTAACCCAACCGAGGCCAGAGGGGCACGCGCTGACAACTGAACGACGCACGTCCCTCCAGTCCCCACAGGGCAAAGAGAAGCTGTGGATAGTTCAAACTGAAAGCGTGTACATATATCAGGGCACAAATGAGATCTTGTATCATGAAAATGTACATATCACTGTAGTCTGTGACTACATATAGGTAGGAAGAAGCAAAAGTAAATCATATAAGATAATTGGACATATTACAGCAGCTTCTACATATACCTTCAAGAAGCAGTGTGGCCAAAAGTCAATCTCAATCTCGGGGGCCCAGGTGGAGGACAGGACATACAGACCTGCGTCATCCTCCATCTGACCACCCATTCTACTTCAAAGGAAGTCATCATAAGAAACAGTTTAATGAAAGATTTTCATTGAGGCCCCTCGGGGCCGCTGTATCAAGGAAATGGATCCACTCAGGGCCGGATTTACATCTCAGGAGTCTGTAGGCACAGAAATCTGAAGCGCCCCCCCCCCCCCCCTTTTGCCATCTCCACTGGACACCTCCACAATGCTCCAAATCTCCAAATTACCCCCATATCCATATAGCTCTCACATTGCCCCCCCATCAGCTCTGTATTGCCATCAGCTCCAACTTATCCCCCATCAGCTCCATATTGCCATCAGCTCCAACTTATCACCTATCAGCTCCATACTACCCTCACATTGACCCCATCAGCTCCAACTTGCCCCCATCATCTCCACATTGCCCCATCATCTACAACTTACCCCCATCATCTCCACATTGCCCCTTCAGCTCCAGCTTGCCCTCACATTACCCCCATCATCTCCACATTGCCACTATATCAGCTCCAACTTGCCCTCACTTTGCCATCAGCTCCACATTGCCCACATCATCTTCACATTACCCCCACTTTGCCTCCCGCATACGTTTCCTACCTCCCTGGTGGTCCAGCAGGAGATGTCTGTGCCTCCTTCTGTAGCTGCTGTTGCTCCCGTGAGGTCTCTTTAGGAATGCAGAGCACTGGGAGATGATGTAATCTCCCAGCGCTCTGCATTAGAGCCGACGAGGGAGCAACAGCAGCTACAGGTCTGTGCCTTCTGTCTGAGAAGGCACGGACCTTACCATGTGGTGGGCGGGTTGTTACTGTCGCACAGCGCTGTGAACAAAAATATATAATTTTATTTTTTTTTATTTCAATGACAGGCGCCCCTCTGTGGGGTGCGCCTGTAGGCAGATGCCTACTCTGCCTTATGGCAAATCCGGCCCTGGATCCACTGTGCCTCCTTTTGTAAAAGTTTCTTACCTCTATCCCTTCCTCTAGGGAGCGGTGGTACCCAGTCGATAGCCATGTACCGTAGAGATGGTAAATAATGTCTGAGGGTTGCAAAATAGAGTGCCAGTGGCTGATCCTTAATCCTAGATGGCTGTTTTTTATTTGGATGTGACGCTGCTTCTAAGGCTGCTTTTATAGCTGATCTGTGGTTAGCCATTCTCTCCTTGAAAGTGTTTGAAGTCTTCCCCACATAAGTCAATCCACAGGGGCAGGTGATAACGTAAATCACAAATTGGCTGGTACAGGTGAGATTATATCTGATGGGTATTTTATACCCTTTATGGGGGTGTTTGAAAGACATTCCTGACACCATATAGTTACAGGTGACACATGAGAGGCATCTGTAGCATCCTTGTTTAGTTTTGCTGGTATTTTTTGTGTAACTGTGGATAGGGTCCGTCTTAACCAGCATGTCTTTTAGCTTACGCCCAGGCACGTGCACACATAGACACCAAGGGGGGTTTGAGCACCTGCCCTTTTTGTCCAAAGTGCCCTGGTGCCCTTTTAACAAAAAAAAAAGTTGCCTCGCCTCTCGCACCAACCCCCCACCCCCACCACCCAGTCAGGTCTGTGCCTCCTTCAGGACAGACCTGTAGATGCTGCGCTCCCTCGTCGGCTCTTTAGTATTACAGAGCGCTGGGAGATGACCACCAGGGAAGAGGTAGGAAACGGACACTGGGGGGCAATGATGGGGCAATATGGATCTGATAGGGGGCAAGATGGAGATGATGGCAATGTAGAGATGATGGGGCAATGTATGTGAGGGTAAGTTGGAGCTGATGGCAATATGGAGCTGATGGGGGGCAATATGGAGATGAAGGGGGCAATGTGAGCGTAAGCTGGAGCTGATGAGGCAATATGGAGCTGATGGCGGCAATATGGAGATGATGGGGGCAATGTGAGGGTAAGTTGGAGCTGATGGGGCAATATGGACTGATGGGGGCAATGTGAGGGTAAGTTGGAGCTGATGGGGCAATATGGAGCTGATGGGGTAATGTGAGGGTAAGTTGGAGCTGATGGGGCAATATGGAGCTGATGCGGCAATGTGAGGGTAAGTTGGAGCTGATGGGGGCAATATGGAGATGAAGGGGGCAATGTGGAGATGATGGGGGCAATATGGAGCTGATAGGGGACAATGTAAGGGCAATATGGAGATGATGGGGGTCAATGTGGAGATTAAGAGCATTGTGGAGGTGTCCAGTGGAGATGGACAATGGGAGGGGCGCTTCAGATTTCTGTGCCTACAGGCTCCTGAGATGTAAAGTCTTTTCTTTTTTTAAATATATATTTTGAATAAATAATTATGAGAAGTGCCCAGTTTTTCATTTGAGCCCCTGTCCCCCAAAATGTCTGTGCACGTCCCTGGTTACGCCCTCTCTTATAACAAAACATTGGCTATTCTTTCCTTTGCATTGGTAAAAGTGAATCAGTATTGATTATCCTCCAGTGGTCCTGTATGCTAGTTCTTATGATGTCTGATCCTGTACTATAAGTTGTCTATAGACGTAAACGGTCATCCTTATCTTTAATTCTGTGATGAAAACATTCTTCTCTAGTGGTATTTAAGACTGTATCCTCTTGCTTCAAATGTTGTGCCCATTTCGTCAAGTTCTTCTCTCAATTGCTCTTCATCCCTTACAATTCTCCTTGCCCTCAACATCTGTGATTTGGGCCAACTTATTTTGAGATGAGGTGGATGGTGGCTCTTATAGTGAAGGAGATTGTTTCTATCAGTTGGCTTTGAGTATAATTTGGAATGAATCTTGCCGTCTATTATCTGAACCAGCACATCTAGGAATGGTATTTCTTTCTCGCTGTAAATTCAATGTTAATTGTATATATGGGTGGGCTTGATTCAAATTTTCAACCAACTCTTCCAGTGCATGAGCTGTACCCCGCCAAATGATGAACATGTCATCAATGTAGCGGGTATACATAATTGCATGCCCTCTGAAGAGTGAGTGTACCGAAAGGTAGTCTTTCTCATATGAATACATATATTTGTTGGCATATAAGGGTGCCATACACGCTCCCATGGTTGTCCCTGTCAGTTGTAGATAAAAATTGTTTTCAGATTTGAAATATAAGACAAAACTGCAGTAAAAATAAAAATAATTCAGTGTGGAGACCTGTATATAGCTCATTGTTTGTTATGAGTTGCTCCACAGCTTTGAGTCCGCCCTCACGTGGTATCA
>CM074722.1:497189202-497239202 GCA_037306005.1 Rhinophrynus dorsalis | reverse complement strand
CGAAGAATGATATAAGTCTTATCTCTCAAACCTTTATGGTTTAAGAGATATTCACAAACAAAGTATCCCCCCCTGTTCAACCAGATCAGAAGGGAGGTGCCCAGGTAGACTGCAGAGAGGGACAATCTTCAATTAAGATAAGGGAAAAAGCTGAAAAACTTGTCAAGGGGGGCAGGGCTTTCATTGTTCTCATAGGAAGAAGATTGTCCCCTTCTGTTATCTGTCTGGTCTATGGACTGGATTCCACATCTGAGAAGAGATGGCTTACACTAGGTAAAAGGGGCGGGAGGGGAAACTTTGGTTGTGAATATCTCATAAACTATAAAGGTTTGAGAGATAAGACTTATATCATTCTTCATGTTTTTTTAATCCCTACAAAATAAAATAAAGTTAAAACGAAGTGTTACTATCCCTTTAACTATAACTTGCAAACTACGGATATTTATTTATTTTGAAAGTTCCGCTTTAAGTACTTGTCCTGTGATTCCTTGCTGGGACTGTGACAGATGCTCAGTGAACACGTATACATTGAAATCTGTACATACATGGGAATTCCCTGGATCTACCACGGAGACACCAGTTTTCAGATTGCAGTACAGAGGCTGATTCTCCTGCAGTGGTGAGTTTCTTCTTCTTTCCACCCAACTTCTCCTTCTTCCCACCCTGTTCCCCTTTCACTCCTCCTTCCCTGCTTGTTCTGCCCATTTCCTGCCCACTTTATGACATGCAGGTGCAAAATAGATATAGAACGCACTGCATCTCAATGCACTGGATACCCCTCTGACACGTAAAGGGATAGTAACGGATGAAAATAAACAGAGCTCTGATTACTCCTATGTTTTAGACCATGTAGTTCTGTATTTCAAAATTGTCCGACTTGTAGTCCAACAGTAATTCAGTTATAAAGTATCCCCCCTCCCACCCTCTTACCTACGTAACACTCTCTGCAAGCCGGTCCGGATGGATTGCAGCGAGGGTCAGTCTTCGGGGAGCATAAGGAAAATCCTGCCCTTCTTCGCCAAGGGGGGCAGGTTTCTTCTTTTGCTCACACCAAGAAGAATGTCTCTCGCTGCAAGCTGTCCGGTCCGATGACCGGATTCCACATCAGAGGTGAGGAGCATAGAAGAGGTAAACAGGACAGTAGGGGATTCTTTATATTTTAATTACTGTTGAGCTACGTGTCGGACAATATTGAAATACAGAGCTACACAGCCTAAAAGAAGTAATCGGGGCTGCATTTATTTTCATCCATTACTATCCCTTTAAAAAGTTAAGTAAAAATAGACTGAGCTTTGACAGATACATTTTTATATAGTTTAAAATGAACTAAACCTGTCTTAGAGTGGTGAATCCACTTTAAAGGGATAGTAATACTTCATTTTATCTGTATTTTATTTTGTAGGCATTAAAAAAACATGAAGAACGATATAAGTCTTATCTCTCAAACCTTTATGGTTTGAGAGATATTCACAAGCAAAGTTTCCCCTCCCGCCCCTTTTATCTAGTGTAAGCCATCTCTTCTCAGATGTGGAATGCAGTCCATAGACCAGACAGATAACAGAAGGGGACAATCTTCTTCCTATGAGAACAATGAAAGCCCTGCCCCCTTGACAAGTTTTTCAGCTTTTTCCCTTATCTTAATTGAAGATTGTCCCTCTCTGCAGTTTACCTGGGCACCTCCCTTCTGCTCTGGCTGAACAGTGTTACATCAGTAAAAGGGGCGGGAGGGGGATACTTTGTCATTGAATTACTCTTGAACTACAACTCTGACAGCATTGATATAACACTCTCCAAAGTCCAAATACTATGATGATTAATTAGAGCTGCTTTTATTATGAAACATTACTATCCCTTTAAGTGCCGTGTCAGCTATCCAACATCTCATAACCCATTTATATACAAAGACTTAAGCTTGACCATTCTTCCCAGTTCCCGTTGTCACTTATAATGCACATAGCCAATAAAGTGAAGTGCATTTAGGTGTCAAAAAATATTTAAGATTTTCCTTCGCCCACGCAGTAGTTGCTAATGGAATGGCAGCTAGAGCGATTAGAAGAATGAGCATTTTCACAGCTCTATGAATAGCTGAAACTGTTTGAGGTTACAGCAGAGCTATAATATTTGGTTCTTTTATATTCAGACATTATTAGAAAAGGATATTACCAACAGTAACAATTCTCAGCATTCAAAAAGAATATGAAGATGTATTCCATTAATGAATATCTATATTCTGCTTTGCCATTACTTTTATATACTGGAAGAATATTTACTTAAAGGAGCAGTAAACTTTTTTTTATGAAAACCTGTATTTTATAGAGCTTTTCCTGCTGAGTAAAACAAGGGTACTCCCACCGCTATTATTCAAATTTTATAACAGTTCAAATAACCAGGAAGTGAATGTACTGTAAGACACTGACTTTCTTCCCCATTAGAATGTAACAGAATAACTAATTGGAATTTGACCACTAGAGGGCACTGCTAATGTAAAAAAACACAGGTTTAAACAGTAATAACTCTGGAAATAAGCATTTATCAGCAGTGGGCGTACACTTATTTTACGCAACAGGAAATACCCTACAATATATATTTTTTCATAAAAACGTTTTCTGCTCCTTTAAGCCGTTGGATGCTATACAGTACAATGCAATGCACTGGAGACCTCACTAGCATCTAAGGGGTTAAATAATAGCTTTCAAAAGACAGGTAAAGACAGGGATGAAATATCACATTTAGTGATGAGCGAGCACCCCAATGCTCGGGTGTTCGGGTGCTCTGACCGAGCGCCCCCGGAGGCTCGAGTGCTCGGCCGAGCACCCGAGCCCCATTGAAGTCAATGGGAGGACTCGAGCATTACACCAGGCACCCCCTGCTCTGATGAGGGGAAGGTGCCTGGTCCATAGGAAAAGGGCAGAAAACGATGGAAACACCACAGAAATGGTTCAGGGACAGCATAGGGAGGATGTCTGGATGCATCTTGGACTCCAACATCGCTGCTGGGAACGATGTTTCGCCCGTAGTACGCCATTTTTACAGACTGACCGTAAAACACACAAAAAGGCAGATAAAAACGACTTTAGGCGAAAAATTGTTACCAAACATTATTTGCTGTATATTTACTTGTATATCATCTGCAAATTCTGCAAAAAATTTCATCGATTTTTCGGAACTGAGGCCATGATTAAGAGGGAAACGTGCGCAGAGGCAAATTCTCCCAAAAATTTCCTTGATTTTTCTGAACTGAGGCCATGATTAAGAGGGAAACGTGCGCAGAGGCAAATTCTCCAAAAAATTTCCTTGATTTTTCTGAACTGAGGCCATGATTAAGAGGGAAACGTGCGCAAAGGCAAATTCTCCCAAAAATTTCCTCGATTTTTCTGAACTGGGGCCATGATTAAGAGGGAAACGTGCGCTGAGCCGACCATCCAAAACATTATGGGTGAGGGTCTGCTGCGGAGCTGACCATCCTAAACATTATATGCGAAGGCCCGCTAGTGAGCTGACGCTATAAAACATTATATGAGAGGGCCCGCTAGAGAGCTGACCCAATAAAACATTATATGAGAAGGCCCGCTGGTGAGCTGACCTATACAAAAATTGTCAAACTGCGCCCGCTGGTGAGCTGGCCCTACATAAAAATTATATCACTGGGCCCGCTGGTGAGCTGGCCCTATATAAAAATTATATCACTGGGCATATGGAAGAGAGTCAACCATATACCCGTTTTTTGGGTGGAAGGGGTGAATGGGAATACAGAGTATTCCCATCATTGTAAATAACATATATAAAGTGAGTTTATGTTCCCCCGGGGCTTTCCTCCAGTGGAGTGGAGAAGTCAGGGGAAATCCAGGCCTTGTTCATTTTTATAAGTGTCAACCTATCAGCATTTTCGGTGGAAAGGCGGATACGCTTATCTGTTATGATGCCACCAGCAGCACTAAATACCCGCTCAGACAGAACGCTGGCGGCAGGGCAGGCCAGCACCTCCAAGGCGTAGAGTGCCAGTTCATACCACGTGTCCAGCTTGGACACCCAGTAGTTGTAAGGCACAGAGGGATCATTGAGGACGCTGACACGGTCTGCTACGTACTCCTTCACCATCTTCCAAAACTTTTCCCTCCTTGTGACACTAGGCTGCGCATCAGGGTGAGGGTGCTGGCGGGGTGTCATGAAGGTGTCCCACGCCTTGGAGAGTGTTGCCCTGCCTTTGTCGGAACTGCTGTGTGCTCCCCTTTTCTCCCCTTCTCGGTTGGCCAAGGTAGCACGTACTCTGCCGCCAGCGTTGTCAGATGGAAAATTTTGGAGCAATTTTTCAACAAGTACCTTCTGGTATTGCACCATTTTGCTTGTCCTCTCCACCGGAGGAATGAGAGATGAGAAATTCTCTTTGTAGCGGGGGTCCAGAAGGGTGAACACCCAGTAATCCGTGTTGTCTAAAATGCGTATAACGCGTGGGTCACGGGAAAGGCAGCCTAACATAAAGTCAGCCATGTGTGCCAGAGTATCAACAGGCAAGATTTCGCTGTCCTCACCAGGAGGATGACTCTCAATCTCCTCATCCTCTTCCTCCTCTTCTGCCCACCCACGCTGAAGAGATGGAACTAAAGTTCCATGGCTACCCTCTGTAGCGGAGGCAACCGTGTCTTCCTCCTCCTCCTCCTCCTCCTCCGCCTCCTCCAGTTGTCGCTGAGAAGACGAAGTGAGGGTGCTCTGGCTATCACCTTGTGTAAGCTCTTCCTCCCGCATTTCCACCTCTTCCACATGCAAAGCGTCGGTTTTAATTGTGAGCAGCGAGCGTTTCAGTAGACACAGAAGTGGGATGGTTACACTGATAATAGCGTTATCGCCGCTCACCATCTGTGTCGATTCCTCAAAATTGCGTAAAACCTCACAGAGGTCTGACATCCATTCCCACTCCTCACTTCTGATTACAGGAAGTTGAACAGAGAGGCGACGACCGTGTAACAGCTGGTACTCCACTACTGCCCTCTGCTGCTCACAAAGCCGGGCCAACATGTGGAAGGTGGAGTTCCAGCGCGTGCTCACGTCACACAGCAGCCGGTGAGCTGGCAATTGTAAGCGCTGCTGCAGCTTCAACAGGCCGGATGAAGCTGTAGATGACTTACGGAAATGTGCACACACGCGGCGCACCTTGGTCAAGAGATCATGCAAATTGGGGTAGTTTTTTAGAAATCGCTGAACCACTAAATTAAATACATGCGCTAGGCATGGTACGTGTGTGAGCTTGCCGAGCTCCAAAGCCGCCACCAAGTTACGCCCATTATCACACACAACCATGCCTGGTTGCAGGTTGAGTGGCGAGAGCCACTGCTCGGTCGGGTGACTAATCCCCTGCAACAGCTCTGAGGCCGTGTGCTGTTTGTCCCCAAGGCAGATCAGCTTCAGCACGGCCTGTTGACGCTTCCCCACTGCAGTGCTACACTGCTTCCAGCTACCGGCTGATGGGTGAGTGGCGCTGCGCGCAGAGAATTCGGAGGTGGAAACGGAGGAGGAGGAGCCAATAACGTAGGTGCTGGCGGAAACCGTGATGGAGGTAGGGCCCGCAATCCTCGGCGTGGGTAGCACCTGTGCCATCCCAGGGTCCGAGTCGCTCCCAGCCTCCACGACATTCACCCAGTGTGCCGTCAGGGAAATGTAGCATCCCTGGCCACAAGCACTTGTCCATGTGTCAGTCGTTAAGTGGACCTTCCCAGTAACTGCGTTGGTCAGGGCACGGGTGATGTTACGGGACACATGGTGGTATAAGGCGGGGACGGCACACCGGGAAAAGTAGTGGCGGCTGGGGATTGCGTACCGAGGGACAGCTGCTGCCATCAGGCTGCGGAAGGACTCAGTCTCCACAAGCCTAAATGGCAGCATTTCGATGGCCAGTAATTTGGAAAGGTGTGAGGTTAGTGCTATGGCCTGTGGGTGGGTGGCTGGGTATTTTCGCTTGCGCTCAAATGCCTGGGGTAACGACATTTGGACGCTGCGCTGGGACAGGGAAGTGGATGTGGTCGCTGATGGTGCTTCAGATGGTACAGGTGCAGGGCGGGAGGTATGCGGGCCTGCGCCTTCGACAGGCGATTGGCCGGCACCGAAAACAGGGGAAGAGGAGGCAGTGGTGTGGCCTGCAGACACAGATTGGCGATCCGGGCGTTCCTCCCACTTATTACGGTGCTTGGATGCCATGTGTCGGATCATGCTGGTGGTGGTGAGGTTTCTAGTGTTCTTGCCTCGGCTCATTCTGGTGTTGCACAGGTTGCAAACTACAATTCTTTTGTCGTCCGCACTTTCCTTAAAAAAACGCCATACCGCGGAACACCTAGCCCTTGGCAAGGGAGATTTACGCAAGGGGGTGCTCCGTGGAACATTTGCAGGCCGGTTTGGTGCGGTCCGCCTTCTTTCTTTAGCCACACCACTGCCTCTTCCAGCCTGTTGCGGTGCTGCAGATGGCTCACCCTCAGGACTGCTGTCATCGCTCGGCTCTACACCTTCCCAGGTGGGGTCAGTCACCTCATCGTCCACCAAGTCCTCCTCCACTTCCTCACTCTGATCATCCTCCTCATGTCTTGATCCCACCACATACTCAGTCATTGACAACTGTATATCATCCTCCTCATCAAGGTCTTGAGACAGTAATAGTGGTTGATTTAATGGCAACTGTGTCTCATCATCATCATCATCCACTTCCTTTGACCTTAAATGCCGTTCACCTCTGTCATCTTCTTGTGATTGGGTACCCTCTAGAGGTTGTGAATCAGGGCACAAGATGTCATGTTCCTCTGCAAGCGTGCTTGGAGAGAGGTTCAAATTAAGGATTGGTGATGAGACGAGCTCCTCACTATATCCCAGTGTGGGATCACTTCTTTGACCAGATCCTCTATGGTGGGAGGAAGGATGATCAGAGTGAGTATTATGTTGACCAGACTCTTGGCTACTGAGAGTGGACTTGGTGGAAGACAGGGTGGTGCTTAACCGACTGGAAGCAGTATCAGCTGACATCCAACCGACCACCTGTTCGCAGTGGTCGGACCTCGAGAGTGATGTCCTGCGACGCCCTGTAAACTGAGACATGAAGCTAGGTATGGTGGATGTCTTTCTGTCTTGTGCTCTGGCACCAGGCGCAGTTTCTACGCGTCCTGACCCGCGCCCTGAGCTGTCAGGATCACGTCCACTTCCCCGTCCCTTTTTACCCGCCTTCTTCATATTACACGGAATATGTGCTGCAAATCTGCAACTTTGCACAGTAAACAGAATGTGCTTCTTAACTGCGGCTACGCACAGTGAATGGAATATGTGACTTTGATATTTTACAGTTTGAACACTTAACAGAATGTTCTCCTATTCTGAAACTTTGCACAGTAAACAGAATGTGCTTCTTAACTGCGGCTACGCACAGTGAATGGAATATGTGACTTTGATATTTTACAGTTTGAACACTTAACAGAATGTTCTCCTATTCTGAAACTTTGCACAGTAAACAGAATGTGCTTCTTAACTGCGGCTACGCACAGTGAATGGAATATGTGACTTTGATATTTTACAGTTTGAACACTTAACAATGTTTTCCTATTCTGAAACTTTGCACAGTAAACAGAATGTGCTTCTTAACTGCGGCTACGCACAGTGAATGGAATATGTGACTTTGATATTTTACAGTTTGAACACTTAACAGAATGTTCTCCTATTCTGAAACTTTGCACAGTAAACAGAATTTGCTTCTTAACTGCGGCTACGCACAGTGAATGGAATATGTGACTTTGATATTTTACAGTTTGAACACTTAACAGAATGTTCTCCTATTCTGAAACTTTGCACAGTAAACAGAATTTGCTTCTTAACTGCGGCTACGCACAGTGAATGGAATATGTGACTTTGATATTTTACAGTTTGAACACTTAACAGAATGTTCTCCTATTCTGAAACTTTGCACAGTAAACAGAATTTGCTTCTTAACTGCGGCTACGCACAGTGAATGGAATATGTGACTTTGATATTTTACAGTTTGAACACTTAACAGAATGTTCTCCTATTCTGAAACTTTGCACAGTAAAAAGAATTTGCTTCTTAACTGCGGCTACGCACAGTGAATGGAATATGTGACTTTGATATTTTACAGTTTGAACACTTAACAGAATGTTTTCCTATTCTGAAACTTTGCACAGTAAACAGAATGTGCTTCTTAACTGCGGCTACGCACAGTGAATGGAATATGTGACTTTGATATTTTACAGTTTGAACACTTAACAGAATGTTCTCCTATTCTGAAACTTTGCACAGTAAACAGAATTTGCTTCTTAACTGCGGCTACGCACAGTGAATGGAATATGTGACTTTGATATTTTACAGTTTGAACACTTAACAGAATGTTCTCCTATTCTGAAACTTTGCACAGTAAACAGAATGTGCTGCTAATCTGCAACTTTGCACACTAAACAGAATGTGCTCTAATCTGCGGCTAGGCACAGTGAACAGAATATATGAAGATTTTTTTTTTTATCTCTCTGCCCCCCCCACACAAAATAAACTGCTGCCCCCACACACAGTAGTCCTAAAAAGGACTTTTGGGTCTTTTTTTTTTCACAATCTCTTTTCTTCTCCCTACACTGACTTTCCCTTCCTATCCTCATCTCTCCCTGGCTAAGACTGAGCCGAACTCGCTGGTCAGGTGCTATACAGCACCCGATTACGGGTTCTGGCCAGCCAATCAGTGTAATGCCAGCAGCCAACATGGCTGCTGGCATTACACTGATGTCAGAGCCTCCTTGCACGTTTATTGGCTGCGCAGCAGCCGCAAAACGTGCGGGGAGGAGACCCGAACATGGCGGGCGAGCACATGCGGTACTCGTACGAGTACCGCCATGTGCCGAGCAGAGCGATGCTCGAGCCGAACCGAGCTTCGGCCGAGCATGCTCGCTCAACACTAATCACATTATCTCAGTGAGCAGCCAACTGGTGTTCAACAGGCAATTTTGATTTTACAATGTACTTTATGGGAAAATTTGAGTCACAGGCTACAGTTCTCCACAGTGAGTTTTGGGGATAGCACAGCAATGGGGGAAATGCAATAAAGAGTGATAAAGAGGGGATAAAGTGGAGATAACTTCTCTAGTGAGATCAGTTCTCCAGCTTGTATGTTATTTTCTGGAGATTTCTCAAGAGTATAAGTTCCACAAAATATCATAATGAATGAATTTGCAATAGCCTTATTAATCCAGTTTTAGTAATACAAAGGTTTGAGTACTTTGGTTTATGGTGATACCTTTTTTTATTTGGACTATCATTTCATAGTTTAACCCTTTGAATGCCAGAGGGGTATGCAATGCATTGCATACCTCTCTGGCACTCAAAAGGTTAATGTGGAACTTTCACCAAACATAACCCCCCAAATCAATTACTTATATCCTATATAATAACTAGTTGAACAGTCCGTTACACGGGCCACAGTGCCACTGCCACCTGGTCGCGGGGCTGTCACGCGCAGTGGAGACTGCCCGTGCCACAGCCGCGGCGCGGGCAGTCTCTACTGCGCATGACTGCAGCACCAGCAGCAGTCTCTACTGCGCATGTCGCGGCGTTACACACGAATTAGCGAATTATTATATAGGATTCACTAAAACGTGTGTAACGACAAAGTCATGCTCAGTAGAGACTGCCCGCCCCGCCGCTGATACAGAGCTGGATGCTCCTTTATGGTTTGAGAGATAACCGAAGGCAAAATTCCTCCCTCCCTCCCCCTTCCCTGAAGTCAGCGTTGTACTGACTGCAGGGGAAGTCTGTCGTACGACAGGCTTGCGGCTCTGCAGCGGAGCCGAGATCCCGTTAGTGACAAAGAATTATTTCACTGAAACGGTCTTCTACATATGCTTGGTTTGTGCTTGGTTTGGAAGCACATGTAGAAGACCGTTTCAGTGAAATAATTCTTTGTCACTAACGCGATCGCGGCTCTGCTGCAGAGCCGCATGATGAATGTCAGACCGGATATCCCTGCAGTCAGCACAACTCTGACTTCAGGGAAGGGGGATGGAGGGGGGAACTTTGTCTTCGGTTGTCTCTCAAATCATAAAGGTTTGAGAGATGAACCTGGGGGCTATTCAATTATTTTACAAATATCTACAATATGGGGAATAGTAATAATAAAGTATTACTATCCCTTTAAGTATATGGCCGAGTATACTTGATTGTAAATGTAACAGGTTGCGCTATATTTAGTAACTTACTTTTGTGTAGTTCTCAAGTTATTAAATGTTGAAAGACCCACTGCCTGCCCCTTCTGGCCGCCTCCCACTGAATCTGTTATCTGGTCCCGGGACCGGACGGATGCAGCGAGGGATAAACTTCAGTAAGGATAAGGAAACCCCTGCACCACTTGACGAAGGAGGACAGGATTTTCCTTTGCTTACTGAAGATTGTCCCTCGCCGCATCTGTCCGGACCAGACAGAGAGGCAGCAGTAACGAGGCCAGAAGGGGAGGGAGGGGGATCCTTCTACATTTAAAGCAGAACTACCACCCCTGTTAAAATTTGGCCAAAATAAATACCCATGTGCCCATCTGGCGACTACCTGCTCATTAGCGCTAGTCGCCAAAATTATTACCTGGTTATTGAGAATTAAACACTGTTCCCAGACTGACAGCCAGGAAACAGAGCAGACATCTTTCCATAGTGACGTCTGCGTGCCTGCGCTGTCAGTCCCAGTCTGCTCTAGGAGGCGTTGCTTGGTACCTTAAGGTACCGTCTGGGACTGACCGTACAGGCGCACAGACGTCAGTATGGAAAGATGTCTGTGCTGTTTCCTGGCTGTCAGTCTGGGAACAGTGTTTAAATCTCAATAACCAGGTAATAATTCTGGCGACTAGCGCTATTGAGCAGCTAGTCGACAGATGGGTAATTATTTGGGCCAAATTTTAACAGGGGTGGTAGTTCCGCTTAAATAACTTGAGAACTACATAAAAGTAAGTTACTAAATGTAACAGGATCCTAAGTCCTCAGATAGATTGACTTAGCCTGCTATGCCGGGTCTCTCTCTTGCAGGGGCCGCCAGGGAAGGGTGATGTCTCCAGTGCTCCGCTCCAGCTATCCCAGGATGGGGGTCAAAAGAAGACCCTTGATACCACCCCAAACGAACGACACAGCACGCCAGTCAGGTTCCAAAACTGAACACACTTTATTTTGGCTGAATTCAGCTCTTTTAAGCAGAGTTAATTGCATCAAGTCAAACAGTTAACAAAAGGGCACAAAACATTCTATAATTAAATTAACATGATTAAATTTAGCAACAATGGGCACACAATGTCACAAAGGGCTGAACTTCATGGATAAGGGGCAGGGGTAAACATGAGAACAGTGGAAGCCCAGACTCTGTGGAGCCTCTGCACTTTGGCTGCTTCTTACAGCCAGTCAATGAGCTAGCGAGCTACCAGTTCAATTGGCCAATCCGGTGGCCGCCGACATTCCTCCATGTTATGGCAATGGAGTCCCTTTAACTCCCCCTCAGCCAATCAGAACAGGGCCTACTTTTCCTCATTCTATTTCAATGGTAGCCCTTTAACTCCCCATTAGCCAATCAGAACCGGTAGGCGGGCAACCAATCGACCAATCCGAGGGGCGCCTACTTTCCCATGCAAAGTCAATGGGGTTTTTCTGTACAGGTTGCCCCGCATAGCAGCCAGCCTACGGCTCTGTTCTACCCGTGAATTCAGTCTTTTTGGTGGAACAAGTGAACTTCCATAGTAACGGCCTAGGGTCCGTTACTTTCCCCCCCCCTTCGAGACCCAAGCCAGAAGCAGCTTGGATGAACGCTGGCTTGGGAAGTCCGACACGTTCCTGCGTGGAGGAGGGTCGCCTCTTGTTCGGGCCAGGTAAAGGCTGGAGCCCCTTGTCCGGGCCAGGGAAAGCGTTGGGCCCTTTGTCTGGGCCAGTAGACAGCAGATGCGCCCCTTGTCCTGGGCCAAGGGTTAAACTGGGGCCTTTGGTCCTGGGCCATGGAACCCGGTGCCTCTTTGTCCTGGCTGGCACCAAATTGGGCGGTCTCTCATGGGCCATGGCCCCGACAGAGCTGAGGTCAGGCCCTCCTGGGTCTGGGGCCAGTGGCTCAGGGTCCATAGACAGTCCATGCGGAGGAGTCCTACTGGCCACTGGGTTCTCTGGGCTCTTACAAGGCTGTAGATCAAACTGCTCCTACTCTCCTGAGTTGAGGCAATATGCAAAGGGCTGTTGTCAAAACTGGTGGACCTCTTGCCCAGGGTAGGGGCATCCAGAGGACCGGTGAGGAGCGTACTCCCACTCATCAATCCAGGGCAAATGGATTCACTGGGGTAAAACAAACAGCACCCAGGGAGGACAGTGGTCCCACTCCCTGAGGCTGGGATAACGGCTGGCCTGGTGGGGAATGCATTCCCACCCACCAGGCTGGGGCAAAGGAATCCAGGGGACACCCCAACATCCCTGGTGAGGACAGTGGTCCCACTCACCAAGGCTGGGGACTCAGGCAAACGGGCAACACGCGGTGGGCTGTGGATGAGGACTGTTGTCCCACTCATCACAGCGGTATTTTCACAGGGCCTGGTGGGCTCGCTCCCACCACCAGGCCAGGGGTTAAAGGGGGACTGGAGAGTTCTCTCCCACTCGCAGGTATGGGGTTCTCCGGGCAAAATGCAGGGTTGCTGGTGAGACATGCCTTTTCCCTCACCAGTTCAGGATTACTAGGGGCCATAGCAGCACTGCCTTGACGTGGCCTGCTGGGCTCCTCTTCTTCCAAGTCATCAGCCTCCTGGACTTTTCTCTTCTTGAGGAGGAACACATTCCCCATTTTCCTGACAAACGTATCCATGCACCTGGAGAGCACACCTTTCCCATTCTCCAGGGCAGTAGCAATAGGGGAAGGACAGGGCCGGCTGCTGGGGACCTGCTTCCCGTCCACCACAGCAGGGTTTCCCCTGGACCTGGTGAGCTCACTCCCACTCACCAGGTCATGGGTCATGTAAAGGCTGGTGGGCTCACTCCCTCCCACCAGTTCAGGGTTGCCAGATGCAGCCGCACTGTAGTCAGTCAGCCTGTTGGGGCCACCTCCGTCGGGCCCAGCACAAGGGATACTGGTGAGTACCTGTGTCCCACTCACCATATCAGAAGGCATAGGGGTACTGGTGGGCTCGCTCCCACCCCCCAGTTCACAGTCCACAGGGACAACAAGAGGATCAGCAGCACTGTTTCCCGTCAGTCCGCTGGGATCCTCTTCTTCATGGCCACCCACTTCAGGGCCATTCTCTGCCCTGAGGAAGACCGCAGTCCCATTCCTCAGGCCAGTAACATCCGTGCCCCTGGAGAGCACACGTTTCTCCTTCTCCAGGGCAGGGCAAACACAGGGCCTGGTGCAGACCTCGGTCTCGCCTCCCAGGCAAGAGGAAATAGCGCCACTGGGGAGCACCATGGTCCCACTCCCCAGGGCTGGGTAATTACTGGAGCGCTGGAGTTCTTGAAAGTAGTGCTGCTCTACTGCCATTGTAAGTTGGGCCACCATCTCTTCCAAATGGTTGGGTCCCAGGCGAGGCAACAGTTTCTTCACCCCCTCCGACACCGGATCACAGAACTCATCAAATGGGTGTTCATCTGCTGGAACGGAGCCGCCATGGCAGGGCGGGTTGGTCAGCAGGGTCATCTCTTCCAGTGGTGCAGGATACAGGTGGACTGTCCCTGGTCCCTCTCTTGCACCAAGCCTTTCAATCTTCCGGAAAAGACTCTGGTAGGCTCTTTCAAGATGCCACTCCTGCTCCGCCAGGTCACAAAGTTCCCCCTCCAGCTCTGGGGTGTCATGGAGGCCCATCATCCTCTCCCAGGCATCCCGGTTATCCCCAAAAACGACTGTCCGCCTTGCTGCCAAAGTTGTGGTCTCTCCACAAGAGCGCCCATACTTTTCCAGAGCTGCCGTTGTCATAGCCATCAAGGACCCCATAGCGTGGTGCAGAGCTGTAGCCCTTCCGCTCCGCTTTATGGCGAAAGGCTGTGTACCGGTCTTGCAGACGAACCTCCTCTTCGACGTAGCAGGCCAGACTTTCTTCCCACTCTGGTAGAGGATTGTCCCCCAACAGCGACCAGCGCAGCGCCAGTAGCTCCTCCGTCTGTCTCCAGTTGGGCGCAACATAGTCCCAGGGTTCTAGCGCTGTCATCAGTAACCGGCTGGATCCCCTCAGTGGAGTGAGAGAAAAGATCCCACGAACTGTTGCTGAAACCGGGGTCAAGCCAGCGGCTATATCTCCCCCTGCTGGGCTGGTTTCAGTTCGATCCCACCGCTGCCACCAGTGTAACAGGATCCTAAGTCCTCAGCTTGACTTAGCCTGCTATGCCGGGTCTCTCTCTTGCAGGGGCCGCCAGGGAAGGGTGATGTCTCCGGTGCTCCGCTCCAGCTATCCCAGGATGGGGGTCAAAAGAAGACCCTTGATACCACCCCAAACGAACGACACAGCACGCCAGTCAGGTTCCAAAACTGAACACACTTTATTTTGGCTGAATTCAGCTCTTTTAAGCAGAGTTAATTGCATCAAGTCAAACAGTTAACAAAAGGGCACAAAACATTCTATAATTAAATTAACATGATTAAATTTAGCAACAATGGGCACACAATGTCACAAAGGGCTGAACTTCATGGATAAGGGGCAGGGGTAAACATGAGAACAATGGAAGCCCAGACTCTGTGGAGCCTCTGCACTTTGGCTGCTTCTTACAGCCAGTCAATGAGCTAGCGAGCTACCAGTTCAATTGGCCAATCCGGTGGCCGCCGACATTCCTCCATGTTATGGCAATGGAGTCCCTTTAACTCCCCCTCAGCCAATCAGAAAAGGGCCTACTTTTCCTCATTCTATTTCAATGGTAGCCCTTTAACTCCCCATTAGCCAATCAGAACCGGTAGGCGGGCAACCAATCGACCAATCCGAGGGGCGCCTACTTTCCCATGCAAAGTCAATGAAGGCCCTTTAACTCAGACTGGCCAATCAGGAAGCCGCCTACTTTCCCATGTAAAGTCTATGGGGTTTTTCTGTACAGGTTGCCCCGCATAGCAGCCAGCCTATGGCTCCATTCTACCCGTGAATTCAGTCTTTTTGGTGGAACAAGTGAACTTCCATAGTAACGGCCTAGGGTCCGTTACACTAAATATAGCTCCAACTGTTACATTTACAATAAAGAAGACTTGGCGATATACTTAAACAAAACCATAACTATCCCTTTAAAGATCCGGATTGTAAGATTGAGTGTACTGGCTGAGAAAAATAGTGTCCAACTATAGTACAGTCATTTTCTTATATAGTAGCATAGTAAATTAGGTTGAATAAAGACACAAGTCCATCAAGTTCAACCTTCTCCTCATACCCCCGTGACATGAGAACTGTATAGCTATCCTGCTACCAAATAAGTTAGTAATTTATCAGACCTTCCTGATCGGCCTACTAATAAACAGTATAACTCTGTATGTTCCCTTTGGAAAGAAATGTATCTAATCTTTTCTTGAATGTATCCATTGTACCTGCCATAACCACCTCCTTGGGAAAAGAATTCCACAATTTAACAGACCTTACTATAAAAAACCCCTTCCTCTGCTGAAGTCTAAAGCTCCTTTCCTCTAATGTCAAGGTGTGTCCCCTGGTCACCTGATCAGGCCTTGGAATAAATAGCTCACCACAGAGATCCTTGTATTGACCTCTCATATACTTGTACAATGTGATAAGGTCTCCTCTTAGTCGTCCTTTCTCTAGAGTAAATAAGCCAAGTTTGTCTAGTCGTTCCTCATACGTCAAGTCCTCCATTCCCTTAATTAATTTTGTTGCTCTTGATCATGATGTGTTATTGAGTGTCTGTGCGTGTTCATATAGGTTTGTAATTTTTTTCATATTTCCCCAGCATTAGGGATGAGCGAGCACCCCGATGCTCGGGTGCTCGGGTGCTCTGACCGAGCACCCCCTGATGCTCGAGTGCTCGGCCGAGCACCCGAGCCCCATTCAAATGAATGGGAGCACTCGAGCATTAAACCAGGCACCCCCTGCTCTGATGAGCGGAGGGTGCCTGGTCAATGTCCCCCTTCATCTCCGCTATGCCCCTCTTCCACAATGTCCCCCTTCATCTCCTATGCCATAGCGGAGATGAAGGGGGACATTGTGGAAGAGGGGCATAGCGGAGATGAAGGGGGACATTGTGGAAGAGGGGCATAGAGTCTATGCCCCTCTTCCACAATGTCCCCCTTCATCTCCGCTATGCCCCTCTTCCACAATGTCCCCCTTCATCTCCTCTATGGCATAGGAGATGAAGGGGGACATTGTGGAAGAGGGGCATAGCGGAGATGAAGGGGCACATTGTGGAAGACGGGCATAGCGGAGATGAAGGGGGACATTGTGGAAGAGGGGCATAGAGTCTATGCCCCTCTTCCACAATGTCCCCCTTCATCTCCGCAATGCCCCCTTCATCTCCGCAATGCCCCAGTACCTCCATTCCCTGGTGGTCCAGCGGAGCGTCTTCGGATCTGTGCCTCTTCCGGCACAGATCCTCTTCACCCGAACATGTCGGGCGAGCACATGGCGGTACTCGTACGAGTACCGCCATGTGCCGAGCAGAGCGATGCTCGAGCCGATCCGAGCATCGGCCGAGCACGCTCGCTCAACACTACCCAGCATCCTTGGTGGCACATCACGCATTCAGTCATATATATACTACATTCCTGGATGTGCAGCAGTATGATCCTTTATGATGAAAGTCGCTGTGGTGTGGATAGCTCTGTTAGATTTGTTTATGTGTTTGCAACGTTGGCAGTGAGTGGCATTGCATGGTTTTGTCCAGTTGAATGCATGGTCAGTATCATTGGGGAGTTTCCTGCTTACTAACTTGTTTGAGATTTCTAGGTTACCAGAAAGCAAGGACTGGCAGTTTGGGGAATATTTCTTTTAATATTGCATCACCAGTCATGATAGGTTGTAAATATTAGTTTTTTTCACATACCCTCTAGCATCAGGTTGTATGAGACTACTATTGGTATGAATGTGTTTGGTTTTTCTCGTTATACTGCAGCAGGTATTCCCATGGTGCAAAATTGATTGTTCTGTTAATGATCTTTCACTTCTAACCCTTTTCACTGGATGATTGAGCCAGGGATTTAAAGGGATAGTAATGTTTCATAATAAAATCAGTTGTTATTAATCATCATAGTATTTGGACTTTGGAGAGTGTTATTTCAATTCTGTCAGAGTTGTAGTTCAAGAGTAATTCAGTGACAAAGTGTCCCCCTCCCGCCCCTTTTACTGATGTAACACTGTTCAGCTTAGAGCAGCAGGGAGTGTCCAGGTAGACTGCAGAGAGGGACAATCTTCAATTAAGATAAGGGAAAATGCCGAAAAAACTGTCAAGGGGGCAGGGCTTTCATTGTTCACACAGCAGAATATTGACTCTTGATGTGAGCTGTCTGCTCTATGGACTGGATTCCACATCTGAGGAGTGGGGGCTTCCACTAAGTAAAAGGGGTGGGAGGGGGATTCTTTATCATTGAATTACTCTTGTACTACAACTCTGACAGCATTGATATAACACTCTCCAAAGTCCAAATACTATGATGATTAATTGGGGCTGCTGTGTTTGTGAAACATTACTATCACTTATTCCAGGGTTCTCTTTGTCAGAACATATTCGGTGGAATCTGGTTGGCTGGCTGTATATTATGACCTTTTTAGTATGTGGTGGAAGCTATATGATTTGTGTATTTTTGGATGCGTGTAAATGTTCCAATTTCTGACTGATTGGATTCTAACTTGTTTATTTCTGGTTGTAGCTGGTTTGAGAATGTTTTAAGAAGGTCTTAAGATGTTGTTTATATTCCATGGTGGGATCTTGGGGATAGTTACCTTTAATAAATTATGCCTGTGAACTGTTCCATTACCTCTTCTATATATTTAGTTGTGTCCATAATCACAGCTGCACCTCCTTTGCCTCCTGGTTTGATGGTGATCTTGTGGTTGTTGCATAATCCTTGTATTACAGGTCTCTCCACGCAGCCTGAAACTCTCTATGTAGTTGTCCAGTTTGGTATTATGGCCCGCTGGTGGTGTGAAGCTACTGTTGTTCTTTTAGTATCGTTACAGGTAGTCTTATTGTTGAAAAACGCAGTCTCCTGAAGAATTCTTCAGGATTTGTATTCTGAAAGATTTAATGTACCATGTTTTGCTGTCATTTCCTGTTGGTTTACAGTGTTACACTTTGTAGATGATTTATGTTTTGTTACCAGATGGTTATCCTGAAAATATTATATTATTAGAGAGTTAATCAGTAGTACTAGTACTACTAGTTAATCAGTAGTATGTCAGTTTGTTGTATCTTGTTATGTGCACATAATTTGTAGTTTCTGTAGTTTCTGGTACTTTCTTTCTTAAAGCGGAACTACCACCTCCACTAAAGTCGCCCTGCATCTAGCTTTGTAATCATTATTTTACCTCTCAAAAGTGCCCACAAATAAAGTTATCCTTAAGTTTCCGAGACCGGAAGCCAGGCAACAATGCGGACATCTTGAATGCGCGCTTGCGCTCTCAGTCCTCTTCACCCTTCACAGGCATTGCACTGACCCAGACGGCTCCGGAAGAGACTGACGACGCAGGCGCACAGGCTGCAATAACCTGGCCGTCAGTCTTGGAAGCTTAAGGATAACTTATTTCTGGGCACTTTTGAGAGGTAAAATAATGATTACACAGCTAGTTGCCACCTGCATAGGTATTGCAAGGCGACTTTAGTGGCGGTGGTAGTTCCGCTTTAAATGGTTTGTTTTACAAGGTTTGCTTTATTTTTCAGTGATATTAGTTGTGGTTTTCTGTGCTTATAGGATTTGTGTATTTAAGTTTTTGGGACTTTATATATTGTTTCTTCTTAGAGAGTTGGTTGATATGTTATTTCTCGCTGGTATGTTTGCAGAACTCTTCAAAAGTACAATGATTTGTTTGTAGATGCAAGTGGATTTTTAATCCTAAAACATATGCTATTAGGTTTCTTCTCTTGCATTCAGATAGGAAGAAAATAGAACTGTTGATATGTGATTAATTTTGTCAGTCGTTTCTTCATATGACTGAATGCTGTATCTTCCATAACATCTGATTATGGACACAACTAAATATATAGAAGAAAGTATAGGTGCACAGACAGTACATAATAAAGGACACTACCCCAAGATCCCACCATGAAACATAAGTAGCAACTTAAAGAACTTATCAAAACATCCCCAAGCCAGCTACAACCAGAAATGGAAAAAACTGTTACCCAATTAGCCATACATTTTAACCTTCTACGTGCTTCCAAAAATCCACAAACCAGGAATCCAGGCAGACCCATCATAACAGGTATGAACACAGTTAGAGACCAAATATGAGGAAATATGTTCTAACCATTAGTCAAAATCATCACAAGGTTCATACAAGATACCGCAGACTTCCTCAAAAAACTTCACAACGCCAAACAACTACCACCTGACTGTCACAGTTTCGTAAGAACACTCAGACAATTAGGTAAGATTTAAAAAGCTTTATTGAAAATTAATAAAACAATCACCCTACTCAGGTACAGATGACCCAAGAATGCTAGGGTTAAGGGAGACAACATAGACAGGACACTGGCAGTGATCTGACCCTAGTACACTAGTACACTAGGGTTAGCGGAGGCAACACAGACAGGACTCTGGCAGTGGTCTGACCCTAGAACGCTAGGGTTAACGGACGCAACACAGACAGGACTCTGGCAGTGACTCAACCCTAATACACTAGGGTTAATGGAGACAACGCAGACAGGGCTCTGGCAATTATTTGACCCTAGTACGCTAGGGTTAACGGAGGCAACACAGACAGGACTCTGGTAGCGGTCTGACCCTAGAACACTAGGGTTAACGGAGGCAACATAGACCAGACACTAGCAGTGATCTGACCCTAGTACACTAGGGTTAACGGTGGCAACACAGACAGGACTCTGGCAGTGACTTGACCCTAGTACACTAGGGTTACTGGAGGCAACACAGACACTGGCAAGTGACCGGACTCCCACAGACCCCTGGATACTACTGAGGTAGACAGGCCTGACAGGCCCTGTGCAGTATAGCGAGTGGGAGTAGGTGGAATGAGATACAGGGTGTGTACCCTGACAGATCAGAAGCCAGCATTGCCCCAGTCTGTACACACAGAGGTAGTCAGTCAGTCCCGTCAGAAATGGAACCAGATACTTAGCCAGGTCGGCACACACAGAGTAGTCAGCCAGTCCTAGTAAGTAACGGAATCATATACTCAGCCCAGCCAGGTCAGTACACACAGAGTAGTCAGCCAGTCCTAGTCGGTAATGGAATCGAATAGTTAGCCAAGCCAGGTCGGTACACACAGGGTTAGTCAACCAGTCCTAATCGGTAACGGAATTGGATACTCAGCCAAGCCAGGTCGGTACACACGGAGTTAGCCAGTCAGTCCTAATCGGTAACGGAATTGGATACTCAGCCAAGCCAGGTTGGTACACACGGAGTTAGTCAGCCGGTCCTAAGTCAGCAACGGAATCGGATCACAGGAGCGTCAAGAATCAGAAGTATAGTCAGTTGAGCCGGGTCATACACGGAAACAGGAACATGCAGTCATAAATGCTAGGTACGGGTACACCACGAAAGGGCACAGTAAGGATGACAGGTGGGAGTATATAAAGGCAAACCCTGGGAGGAGCCACAGTCCCAGAGCCAATAAGAATGAGGCAATGGTAACCCGGAAGTAACAATGTCACTCAGCAACTGGAATCATGGGCACCGTGATACTGACATACAATTGGTTACAATGGATGTAGAATCTCTAAACAGAAACATTCCACACAAGGATGATACAGACACATGCTACAAATTCCAGACACCCTCCCTAAATAAGAAATGCAGTGCTGAAGTTGTAACTAACTTCAACTTCAACAAAGAGACTTACCTTCAACTTATGGGAACAGCTATGGGACCAAAAATGGCACCTCAACATTATCTGTTTATGGTATATTCTGAAGAAAGATTTTTAGTCACACTCCAATATAATCCTACATATACCATTAGTATATAAATTATATATTCATTATATGGAGAGAGAGAGAACAGAGCCTGAAAGTATTTCATAGCTCATTCAGTTATTTCCCACCCATCAGACAAATTAAAAACAGATTATTCTGCAGACCCTGTAAACTTTATAGAAACCCCAGAATCATTGAAGAATGGTGGACTTTACACATCTGTATACAAACCCCACACAAAAACTTAAATCCCTGTCTTGCATAAAAATTTGTATTTAAGTAAGAGTAGATAACATAATTTTGCCATTGTACAAACCGTTTGAAAGACCTCACCTCAAATATGCAGTGCAGTTTTAGGCACCAGTTCTGAAAAAAGGATATTCTAGAACTGGCGAGAGTAGAGCGAAGAGCAATAAAATTGATTAAGGGAATGGAAGACTTGACGTATGAGGAAAGGCTAGACAAACTTGGTCTATTTATCCTAGAGAAAAGACAACTAAGAGGAGATCTTATCACAATGTACAAGTATATGAGAGGTCAATACAAGCAGGGGAGGGCTGGCCTGGGGGGCAAGGGGGCAATTGCCCCCCAGGCTGGTCATGAATATGGGCCAGTGGGCTACTGCCTCCCACAATTTACCATTTGCTGCTGTAAATAGAGTAAACAGAATTTAAGGAGCTACACGAGTATTGTAGATCCATTTCAGCTGTAAGCTCTGTGGTATCACTAGTGTAGATCCATTTCAGTTATAAGCTCTGTGGTATCACTAGTGTAGATCCATTTCAGTTATAAGCTCTGTGGTATCACTAGTGTAGATCCATATCAGTTGTAAGCTCTGTGGTATCAATAGTGTTGCTCCATTTCAATTGTAAGCTCTGTGGTATCACTAGTGTAGATCCATTTCGGTTATAAGCTCTGTGTTATCACTAGTGTAGAGCCATTTTGGTTATAAGCTCTGTGTTATCACTAGTGTAGAGCCATTTCAGTTATAAGCTCTGTGGTATGACTAGTGTAGATCCATTTCGGTTATAAGCTCTGTGGTATCACTAGTGTAGAGCCATTTCAGTTATAAGCTCTGTGGTATGACTAGTGTAGATCCATTTCGGTTATAAGCTCTGTGGTATCACTAGTGTAGATCCATTTCAATTGTCATCTCTGAGATATCAGTTGTTTACTACCATTTCACTTATAAGCTCTGAGGTATCACTTGACTTAATCCATAACATTAATGCCAGCTATAACATTAACAAAAGGGGGTGGGCTGGGACATTGGGCTGGAGCGGTAATAGAAATAGGCCACTGAATTGTACTTGCCCCCCCAGGCCAAAAGTTGCCAGCCCTCCCCTGAATACAAGGATCTGTCTGGTGAGCTGTTCATTCCAAGGTTTGATTAAATAACCAGAGGCCAACTTCAGCTTCAGCAGAGGAAGGATTTTTTTACAGTAAGGTCTGTTATAGCGGAACTACCACCACTAAAAACTTTGTTTCTAATAATTCCCTATCTGGCGACTAGCTGCTTAGTAGCGCTAGTCGCCAGAATTATTACCTGGTTATGGAGAAATATGTATTCATCCTCGGCTGACAGACAGGACGGAGCACGGACATCTTTTCCTAGTGATGTCCGTGCGCCTGCGCTGTCAGTCCCTTCTGGAGCCGACTGGCTCCTATCAACGCCTCCTACAGCCACCTGGGATTGACAGCGCAGACGCACGGACGTCACTAGGGCAAGATGTCCGCGCTCCGTCCTGCCTGTCAGCCGAGGAAGAATGTATATTTCTCCATAAAGAGGTAATAATTCTGGCGACTAGCGCTACTAAGCAGCTAGTCGCCAGATAGGGAATTATTACAAACAAAGTTGCTTAGCGGTGTTAGTTCTGCTTTAACCCCTTCCTGACAATGGACTTACCAGGTACGTCATGCTGAAATGTCACTTAGTGACAGATGACATACCTGGTAAGTCCAGGAAGTCATTCGATATAATGCAAAAAAAAAAACCCCGTTGTTAAGTGACGGCCACGTGCGCGCGTGGCCGGTCACTAAGGGGTTAAATTGTGGAATTCCTTGACAAGGATGTGGTAATGGCAGATACAATGGATACATTTAAGAGAACATTAGATACATTTCTTTCAAGAGGGAACATACAGGGTTATACTGTGCATTAGGTAAAATGGAAGTTCAGATAAGACTGAATTATTTGGTAGCAGGAAAGCTTATATAATTCTCATTTTCTGGGTTATGAGGCAAAGGTTGAACTTGATGGACTTGTGTCTTTTTTCAACCTAATATACACTCACACACATATACTCACACACATACGCACGCACATACACACATACACATAGACTCACACAGGTACACACAAGCACACATACTCAAACACAGAAACAAACACATATACTCACATACACACACACATATACTCACACACACACATACAGACACATAAGCACATATACTCACACTGAAACACACACATATACTCACATACACACACACATACATACACACACACATATATATACATGCATACTTACACATATATAAACTCACACACATACACACAAACATACACACACATAAGCACATATACTCACACTGAAACACACACATACACACATATGTATTTCTAAGAAAAAGTTTATTGCACTTTTAAATAAGAACCGTGAATCCCTAAAGGTTCCCATTTAAAACCTGTATTCTCCTACTTTAGTTTTAGAATATGCAAATCCCTTTTATACTGCATTTAGCTTTGATTTCATTCTCAAAATAAAATAGCTCAGGGAATACGCTAGTTCTAAGGTTTACAAAATCACATTTTAGTGTTTTAAAATTAAAATGAAAGCACGTATAAAAGTCAGGTTGTCATCAAGTACAATTTGCCATTAGCAGAGAATTGAGTTCAATTTTGGAGCTTGTCAAGAGTAAGCCACATGGTGACACAATTTATAAAATGAAATCTAAGTTGACAGCTCATAATAACCAAAGTAAGCTATTTCCTTTTCATCGCCCACTCAATAACATCTATTACCAACCTGGTGGCTAATAGTATTGAAGCCCTTTTGATTTTTTTTCTTCCCTTTATTTTTTCGTCCGCGCTGATGGAAACCATACCTGCACTGTGCACTCTGCAAGGACAAAGTAAATGGAGAGAGAAAAGGATTTATAAATAAAAGTAGAGGATGGTGCACAGTGTTCCCCATTCAATTGGGAGCGCCGTGCACATAGGGAACCCACTGGGCTGCTGCAGCGGTGAGTCATCATGAAAATTGCCACCATTGATTAGCTGCGTGAGGCTGATCTCCGTCCCCCTGCCACCCCGAGGTGTGTTGGTCAGTGAACCAGGAACCACTTAGATTTATATATATAGAAAAATGGTGAAATGAGCAGCATACAGATAAAAAAATGCAAACAATTGTTTGTAGTATGCGTGAAGAAATTTAACATTTCAAACCCTTTGAATGCCAGAGAGGTGTCTAACGCATTACACATCAATGTGTTGGAAATCCCTATGGCACTCAAGGGAGCAGAACCAACCCCCCCTAACTTACCTTACTATGCCCAGAAAATCCTAATTGCTCCCATGATTTTGCCCTTGCTCCTTGGTTCAGGAAGATGACATCTACAATCGTGTGCATGGAGATGGACATGATAGTTGCTAGAAGGACCACAGGATAACAGCTCAGGGGATCAAATCTGCTAATATAGCAGGTGATAGTTGACCATTAAGGAGTTAACTACTTAATCATTTGGATGCTCGAAATGTCATCACATTAGGGGAAATGTACTAAACCACAAGTGCAGATGCATGACGTTAGTCTCTAACCTAGTCTCTAACCCTAGTCTCTACAGCCTCACCTGGGAACCTCTTTCTCCCAAGCTTTCAGAGGTCCACTAAGGTCTGGGGGTGGGAGTATCCAATTGATACGATTTGTGTCTTTAAGTGAGTGGGACTTGATTATGGTGAGCGGGATTTGTAGGAGGGGGTGCGGCTTTCCATTTAAATAGGCAGAGAGTGGAAAGAACAGGGTGAAGAATGAGCACAGGCACGTGCACACGTAGACACCAAGGGGAGCTTGAGCACCTGCCCTTTTTGTCCAAAGTGTCCTCGTGCCCTTTTAGCAAAAAAAAAAAAAAGTTGCCTCGCCACCCGCACTAACCCCCCACCACCCAGTCAGGTCTGTCCCTCCTTCAGGACAGACCTGTAGATGCTGCTCCCTCGTCGGCTCTTTAGTATTACAGAGCGCTGGGAGATGACATCATCTCCCAGCGCTCTGCATGAAGAGAAGACCGCGCGGGAGCTCCAGCAGCTACAGGTCTGCGCCAAAGGAGGGACATACAGACCTCTCCTGCCACTGGACCACCAGCGAAGAGGTAGGAAAAGTACACTGTGGGGCAATGTGGAAATGATGGGGCAATATGGATCTGATGGGGGGCAAGATGCAGATGATGGCAATGTAGAGATGATGGGGCAATGTATGTGAGGGTAAGTTGGAGCTGATGGCAATATGGAACTGATGGGGGCAATATGGAGATGATGAGGGCAATGTGAGGGTAACTTGGAGCTGCTGGGGGCAATATGGAGATGATGGGGGCAATATGGAGATGAAGGGGACAATGTGAGGGTAAGTTGGAGCTGATGGGGCAACATGGAGCTAATGAGGCAATATGGAGCTGATGGGGGCAATATGGAGTTGATGAGGGCAATGTGAGGGTAAGTTGGAACTGATGGAGCAATATGGAGATGTTGGGGGCAATATGGAGCTGACAGGTGACAATGTAAGGGCAATATGGAGATGATGGGGGGCAATGTGGAGATTGGGAGCATTGTGGAGGTGTCCAGTGGAGATGGCCAGTGGGGGGGGGGGCGCTTCAGATTTCTGTGCCTACAGGCTCCTGAGATGTAAATTATTTTCTTTTTTTAAATATATATTTTGAATAAATAATTATGAAAAGTACCCTTTTTTCATTTGAGCCCCTGCCCCCCCAAATGTCTGTGCACGTCCCCGAATGAGCATAACAAGTAGGCGGAGTTACAAGGGAACTCAATGAGCCCAGAGAATCAACCTCTGTCACCAGATACCCTGTAATTAAGTCTAAAAACCGGAGTCTCTTGGTCAGATAGGTGAGTTACTGGGTATGCACTGCACATATCAATAATCAGTATGCAGTAGCTATATGGGAGTATAGACATACACTCTAATAAATACTAAAGGTAACCAGTAAAAAAAACTAAAGTTTACCTAGGGAGCAGCTGTATGTCAACACTACTAAACACAATACAATGCAAACAAACCTAAATGTACAAGCAATACTCTTGGGAGGCGGACTTGGGAGACATGACAGACTGGGAATGGGAGAATGCTAAATTGGGACCTAAACTTGTCGCTACTAACACGCGCCATCAACTCATACAGTTGAAAATATTATATAGATCTTGTTATACCCCTCGTAGACTGTTTTGGATGGGCAGGCTGGAGACATCTGACTGCTTGAGATGTGCTGGAGTAGAGGGTTCGTTCCTGCGTCTCGTTTGGGACTGCCCAGTGGTAAGAGAATTTTGGAAGGAAGTAGTTGACACTATAGCGAGGGTGGTGGGGTGGGAACTTCCCATGTCTCCAAAGTTCTGCATACTCTCCTTGATACCTGAAGACATTGCTGGCTTGTCTGACAAATCGTTGATCAGAGAGCTTTTGATCATGGCAAGGAAGGTGGTGGCTATGTGCTGGATGTCTGTCCGGGCCCCTAAGAGAAGCGCTTGGCTAAATTTATTTGCAGCCAATAGTCCTCATTATAAGCTGGTCCATATACATAGGGGATCGAAGTCTAGGTTTGTGCAAATCTGGGGGAAGTGGATGTCGTGGGAGTAGAGGGTTCGTTCCTGCATCTCATTTGGAACTGCCCAGTGGTAAGAGAATTTTGGAAGGAAGTAGTTGACCCTATAGCGAGGGTGGTGGGGCGGGAACTTCCCATGACTCCAAAGTTCTGCATACTCTCCTTGATACCTGAAGACATTGCTGGCTTGTCTGACAAATCATTGATCAGAGAGATTTTGATCATGGCAAGGAAGGTGGTGGCTATGTGTTGGATGTCTGACCGGGGCCCTGAGAGAAGCTCTTGGCTCAATCTGGGGGAGTGGATGTCGTGGTTCAAACTGCAAAATAGAAACATCTAGTGGTGAGGCAATGCAGGCTCATGTGCTAACTCATATAATTGCTTCGCTTTCCACACTCAGTCTTTCGCAGCTGGGATGGGTGTCGAACTGCCTGGGGGGGAGGGAGCACCTCGTATGGGTGGGTAGGGGGGAGGTTGTTTGGGGAGGGCGGTTAGTAGGGATAGGTGTGTTAGTTTAAATATAAACAGAAAATGCAAGTGGGTTGTCTTCTGATGACGGTGCGCATTATTTGACTCTTTGTATTGCTCTTGCTACTGTATCATTCATGTATCATGCATGATGCCACTGTAACTGTTTCTCTGTACTATTATTCATCCCACTTGTCAATGAATAACATTTATTAAAAAAAAAGTGCAAGCAATAATAAAATATCAAATGAAAAATATAGGGTCAAATAATTAGTAAACACATTTACTGGTATACATGGTAGTCTCATATCAAACAAGTCCTCATTCCAAAAACCACAAATAGCTCTTCTCCGCTCATTTAGCACAAGCTGGACCCCCCACACATCACCATCTATAGTAAAGAAACAAGAGAACAAGGGTGGAGCTGAAGGTCCCAAAAGGTACCGAAATACTACACTAGGGGTGGAATGCAAGAAATGTTCAGAATCGCTATTTTCAATGTACTTTTGATGGCAAAATGATTATCTCCAAAAGTTACTGAACTGCAAATATTTTTTCAGAATTAGCGAACATTTGCACATTTTTGCGAGCATGTTTTAAAAAAGTGGGCTTGGCTAAAGTGTCCGCCATTTTGTGAGAGGATGAGTGATTGTTCGTAATTCAGAAAAGCAATCAGCACACATTTTCATACGTCTGGCTAACTTTGCCGTTAATTTAGGCACTTTCACTAACAGGCACGTGCACACATAGACACCAAGAGGGGCTTGAGCACCTGCCCTTTTTGTCCAAAGTGCCCTTGTGCCCTTTTAACAACAAATAAATAAAAATAAATAATTATGAGCAGTGCCCTTTTTTCATTTGAGCCCCTGCCCCCCAAAATGTCTGTGCACTTCCCTGTTCACTAACTTTGCCATTAATTTAGGGGCATTTGTTAATTTTGCTTTTATTTTATGCGCATGTGCTATTCAGCAGCAAGGTGTTAGTATGTTTCTTGCATCCAGACGTGAGGAATTACAAATAGCGCATCAATTTATGGCGATTGCTTCACTTTCTTGCTTTCTGCCCTTAGAGACATCTTCAACGCATTGCATGTATGATGCCAAACTCTGCCAACATGAAACTTTAATGACAGCGACCCCTACATGCCAGTCCCTAAATGAGCATAGAAATTGATAGTAAGGTGACCATGTTATCTATGCCATGTGAAAGGGACAGTAATGTCCCAAAAATTTTTTTACAGTTATGTCGAGCTTAAAATATTAATCAAATCGCTCCAAACCCTATTTCTCAAACCGCTATGGTCTGAGAGATATCAGGATTCAAAGTTCCCCGCTCCCTCCCCTTCTCCTGATGTCAGCATCTAGCTGATAGCAGGAGATGCCGGTCTGGGACCAGCAAGCGGCTCTGCAGCAGAGCCAAAATCGCTGTACTTAAAAATAATTGATTGGAAAGGTCTACAAAGTATGCTTGCAAACCAGGCACGCTTTTTAGATCTTTCCAATTAATTAATTCTTTTTATGTAACGTCATTGTGGCTCTGCTGCAGAGCCTCCTCAAGTCGTACGACTCGATTCTCCTGCTGTCAGCTTTACAGCCGACATCAGGAGGAGGGGAGGGAAGGGGGGACTTTGAATCCCTAGATCTCTCAAACCATAGCGGTTGGAGAGATAGGGTTTGGAGCAATTTGATTAATATTTTAAACTCTACATAACTGTAAAACATTTTTTGTGAACATTACTATCCCTTTAATACATACCGTAGATCTTGTCACTGTTTAAAGCAATCCCAGAAATGTCTAATATTTGCCTTTCACTTGAAGCAAGCTGTGTGAAGGCTATTTTGGTGTTGTGAATTGGGGATAGGCAGGCATAGGGACTTAACAGCGATTCCTGTGCTGGATTTAACTCAGAATTTTGTTGTAGATTCACCTTATTGTTTAGGTCTACTTGTCCCTTTAAAGTGTTAGTAATGTCTAAAAAAAACTTTTTTTGCATTTAGAAGAGCTCAAAAAGCTGATCTAAATGCAAAAAAAAGTATCTCTCAAACTGCTATGGTTTAAGAGATACGGGCGTTTGAAGTTTGATTTCTCCTACTGACAGCTGTAAAGCTGTCAGCAGGAGATCCGTGTCGGTCGACACTGTGGAGCTTGAGAAGTGCAGAGATCTCGTTACTTACACGGAATTCCTTCAATGGAATGGTCTAAAACGTGCCTAGTGTTCAGGCACACGTTTTAGACCATTCCAATAAAGGGATTCTGTGTAAGTAACGAGATCTCGGCACTTCTCAAGCGCCACAGTGTCGACCGACACGGATCTCCTGCTGACAGCTTTACAGCTGTCAGTAGGAGAAATCAAACTTCAAACGCCCGTATCTCTTAAACCATAGCGGTTTGAGAGATACATTTTTTTGCATTTAGATCAGCTTTTTGAGCTCTTCTAAATGCAAAAAAGTTTTTTTTAGACATTACTATCACTTTAATAAACAGAAAAATACCATTACCAACAGCAACAGAAAAACTGATTCCATTATAAAATCATTTGGCATGAACATACTTTAAGTAAACCCAGGCAGTTATTCTTCTGCTTATAACAGTTTAGATTTATTGCTATATGTATGTTTATTGGGAGAAAGGCAGATATTCATCAGTATATTAACACTGCGAGTCGTTTTCATTGCTCACAAGCTGTTCAGATGTACAGAGAGATCTCAGTGACATCGCCCGCGGGCACAATGGTTTCTGCATATCAACAAACGCTGCCAATGGTCCACGCAGGCAAGAAGATAGCTGTATTATTTACAGTGAACGGCAGGAGGTTTAAATCCGACTACGAAATGTTTTGTTTAACCCTTTGAGTGCCAGAGAGGTATCCAACGCATTGCAATGACATCGCTGGCACTCACAGGGTTAAAGGGATAGTAATGCACCATATTTCAAAATCTACATCTTGTAGTCATTAAGGAAATAAATGAAATGCTCCCAGTGCCATCTCTCAAACCTTTATGGTTTGAGAGATAATCATATTTAATGTTCCCCCCTCCCACCCCTTTCCGTGATGTCAGAGCTCTAGCTGACTGCAGGGGAATCCGGTTCCAGGACCAGTGGAGGCTCTTCAGCCAAAATCACGTTATTGGAAAAGAAATCCTTCACTGGAACAGTCTTCTAAGTGTGCTGCAGAGCCGCCGGCTGTTCCCAGGACCAGATTCCCCTGCAGTCAGATAGAGCGCTGACGTCAGGGAAAGGGGCAGGAGGGGGAAGTTTAAATATGATTATCTCTCAAACCATAAAGGTTTGAGAGATGGCACTGGGGGCAGATTTTAAAATATGATGTATTACTATCCCTTTAAAGGGATAGTAATACTTCGTTTTAACTTTATTTTATTTTGTAGGCATTAAAAAAACATGAAGAATTATATAAGTCTTATCTCTCAAACCTTTATGGTTTATGAGATATTCACAAGCAAAGTTCCCCCTCCCGCCCCTTTTACCTAGTGTAAGCCATCTCTTCTCAGATGTGGATCAGGTTGTATGACAGTACAGATAACAGAAGGGGACAATTTTCTTTGTATGAGAACAATGAAAGCCCTGCCCTCCTTGACAAGTTTTTCAGCTTTTTCCATTATCTTAATTGAAGATTGTCCCTCTCTGCAGTCTACCTGGGCATCTCCCTTCTGATCTGGTTGAACAGGGGGGGGATACTTTGTTTGTGAATATCTCTTAAACCATAAAGGTTTCAGAGATAAGACTTATATCATTCTTCAAGTTTTTTTAATGCCTACAAAATAAAATAAAGTTAAAATGAAGTATTACTATCCCTTTAAAGGACCTCTTATGTAAAAAAATTAGACTCGTGCTAAGAATATCGGAGTCATCCTATATAATAATTCGCCAAGTTGTGTGTAACGCCCGACATGCGCAGTAGATACTGCTGCGCGTGCGGCAGTCACACGCAGTGGAGACTGCTCGCGCCGCGGCTGATACAGAGCTGGGCTCTGTATCAGCCGAGGCGCGGGCAGTCTCCACTGTGTGACTGCCCCGCGACCGGCTGCCTGAGGCACTGTGGCCCGTGTAACGGGCTGTTCAACTAGTTGTAGAATAATCCAACACATAAGCAATTTCCAGATGCCAATTGATTGATATGGAGCTGTTAACCCTTGAATGCTAGAGAGGTCCCCAACACATTGCTTCACAATGCATTAGAGACCTCTCTAACATTCAAGGGGTTAAAAGTCCCATTTAATAAATTGCAATGTGGTGCATCGGCTTCCTCCACAATTATACTGCTTTTCCAGCCTCAGTGTTTTCATTGATGAATGGGATCCATGATATTGAATTGCAGTTAGAATATGATTTGTTTTTGCATTTACCCCTGGGTGGATGGAACGATGGACCAGCAGACTGCAGCTATAGGAAACATAATTGCTGGATTTACTTCCCAGGAGCCCCTAGGCGAGGTTCTTTAGGCTCCATTAGCTCCGCCTATGACCACACCCCCACTCATCATGACCTCACACCTAGTCCCATCCAATGCAAAGAATATACCCTTGGTCTATAATAAGCAAGAACAAAAAAAATAAATTACCCCCTTGGTTTCTAGAGAGATCACTAACGTATTCCTCCGCTATGCACTGGAGAGCTCTCTAGCATCCAAGGGGTTAAATAGTAGCAAATAAAGCTGTATATAAACTGGCACAGAGACACTGACGTTGCTCTGGCCACACCCACATCTCAGAATGTGGGTGTGGCCAGCAACCCGAGGCACTGCCCCTCAAAATGTGGAGCTCCAGGTAGTTGCTTAATCTCCCTACTGGGAAATCCAGGCCTAGGAATAATGGGCTGTTAAAGTTGTCCTGTCACCTTAACCCCTTAATGTCCAATGCCGGCCCTGAATCTGCAATACAAAAAAAAAAAAAAATGTCCCGTCGTCCTCAAGTGCCGGTCATGCGTGCGCGCGCTGGTCGTTAAGGGGTTAAGATCAGTTTAGATTATTTTAAAAAGAAGTGAAAACAATCTGCTTTTGAGAAATCAAACTTTATTTGTTGGTAACACAGTCTGGCATTATATGTTAATTATTTTGATAGATAGATAGATAGATAGATAGATAGATAGATAGATAGACAGAAAGATAGATAGATAGATAGATAGATAGATAGATAGATAGATAGATAGATATGTCTGTGTCTGTCTGTCTATCTATATCTATCTATCTGTCTGTCTGTCTGTCCGTCCGTCCGTCCGTCCGTCTGTCTGTCTATCTATCTATCTATCTATCTATCTATCTATCTATCTATCTATCGATCTAGCTATCTATCTCTATCTACATATCTATCTATCTATCTATCTATCTATCTATCTATCTATCTATCTATCTCTGTCTGTAATTCTGTAGTTGTCTATACCTTCAGTTGTCCAATTTACAGGGTGTATTCAGTTCTTGCCTCCTCACACCCCAATATTGACCCCCCTACACATGTGAGAGCACAACTATACTACTCGTGTGTTTTTCTGCACTATCCCCCATCCTTCTAGTGTGGGTAGAGCCTGTTCCTCCTGCCTGTCAGACGCACAATTATTTCACTGGATACACAGCATCTTTCTGCATTTAGCCCCAGAGATAATGATTAAACCAACCAGTCATCTTTTATAGGACATGTCACCATGAGTTTGTTGATATTTAGAGGTTGCTTTATTAAATGACTTGCAGAGAGACACTTTGTCACAGTAATAATACACCGACTCATTAAAAAGAGTCCACTTGATAAATTGTATGCAATTTTTTTTCTACCAGAATGCTGGCAGCAGTATCACTGTGAATATCGAGTTCCTGACTTGATTTGTGATGTTTAACCCCTTGGGTGCTGGAAGCAACTCAAACACATTGGTAGGCAACGCATTTCGAGACATGTCTTGCTTTCAAAGTGTTAACACAACAGAATTATGTGGTAAGATGGATTACAACAGGAGAACTAAGCAGCTGAACTATGACTATAAATTACCATTGTATTTGTCGTAAACAGTGTTCATCTGCCTGGTGTGAAAATTCAACTCATATAATTCAAAAATCGAAAGTTGGTTAAATAAGGAAAATAATTACAACATATTGCTGGTTTTTACTACCAGCATACTGAAACTTTAACACAGTGACTTATGGGTAATTCATGCATGATGTGTGAGGGACATACCCTTCAGAACAGACCTAAAGGCGTAAATTTAACCCTTTATTTAACACCATGCAACGCATTGCTTCAGATTGCGTTGCCCTTCCCCTGGCACTCAAAGGGTTAGGGTAAATGGCATATCTTGCGTGATAAAATACATTCGGTTTAGTTATTACAACACAAAGTGAGATGAAAGTCACTGATACACATTTATCAGCAGACATGTAACCAGGCCCTTGAGAAAGGATGACCTCAGTGTCCAAGATTCAAGTTTAAAACGGGCAGTTATCAATCTACTGTGTGAGCGGACTTCATAAAAAGCCCGGACTGTCCTTTTCAGATTCAAAATTGCTCTATAAGCCATTCGGGTGTAAGGTGATAAAGCGTTGGGTGAGCACAGCGAAATGCGAAAGACCTGCATTTTAATACCATATATATGGTTTTATCACAAAAGTCCCTAAGTATGTACTTTATTTATTAAATATTTTGTAGATGTGTATCAGTTTATTTTTCATTCTTTTGTTATTGTTTTATCTATTCATTTTTCCCATCTTTTTCTTATCATCATTTTAGTCTTACAATTTATATGTTTTAAAAAATCTTTATTATCCATATTCTGGAAAGTACCATATCTATGTCATGACATTGTGGATTTCTATTTCAAGATCACAGTACACATGAAGGCACCTGAGTGGAGATTGGTTAAAGGAGCAGTAAACTTTTTTATGAAAACATATATAGTGTAGGGATTTCCCTATTGAGTAAAATAAGGGTACTCCCACTGCTGAGAGATTTATAATTCCAGAGTTATTACAGTTTAAACCCATGTTTTTTTTACATTACCAGTGCCCTCTAGTGGTCAAATCCTAATTAGATTTCCTGTTAGATTCTAATGGAAAGTCAGAAAAGTCAGTGACATACAGTTCTCCACAGAATGTGATAGAAACTGCTGAGTCACTTCCTGTCAGTTAGAACTATCAGGAAGTAAACACAGTAAATTCACTTCCTGTCAGAACTATCAGGAAGTAAACACAGTAAATTCACTTCCTGCTTATTTACACTGCTATAATTTTTGAATAAAACATCTGACAGCGATGGGAGTGACCTTGTTTTATTCAGCAGGAAATGCTCTGTAAAGTATGCATACCTCCCAAGTGTCCCTCTTTAAGACGGACAGTCCATCTTTGAGACCCAAATCCCTCTGTCCCTCTTTGAGACCCTTTTATCCCTCTTTTTAGGACATCAGAATGAGTGGTGTGTATCACATTGCTCCACAGTAATAAAACATACAAAAATGTGTTGTTAATTGTCAGTATATGTGTTTATACATTAATATGGGCAATTAAAATACTTTGGTCTTGCTCTAAATCATTTCTCAGTTAAACAAAGAGGTGCAGATGGGTCAAGAAATAACTTAAAAATTCTTGGAAATGCCTCGCCTACCAGCCACACCCCCAGGAACACCACCTAAAACAGAAGTGTCCCTCTTTCGCCATTTGAAATGTTGGGAGGTATGAAGTATGTGTTTTCATAAAAAAAAGTTTACTGCTCCTTTAATATCTCCATATGCTGGTCTAGTCAGATTGCATTCTGACCATCGTATTTCTGAGTATAATTTCACTAGCTGTATTGTCTTCATGTACAACTAATTTACACTATTGGTAGCCCTGTATGTTTTTTTGTTTTTACATGTTTCCGCATTGGTATGGCCGTTTGGAGAGAGCGAGTTTCCCAAGGTGCAGTCCTATTTGGAGTGTTTGAAGATCACTTGATTGTGGGATAGTGAAATCCCCCATTAAGTCTTTTTTTTTGCTTTGCTCTGCATACGTAGATCCACAGCAATTTGCCTTGTGAGTATACACCCGTTGGTGTTTCTGTGGTCGTGGACTGTGTCCATTTACATATTACACTAGGGCGCGCCTCTCGTTTGTCTCTCTCTCTTATTGCTTATCATCATCATTCACAATGTGTTGCACGCCCTTCTTGCACCCAAAGGGTTAGGGTAAACGGCATGTCTTGTGTGATAAAATACATTCTATTTAGCGTTACCTTATTACAACACAAACTGAGATGAAAGTCACTGATACACATTTATCAGCAGACATTTACCTCAGTGTCCAAGATTCCAGTTTATGACCTTTAAAGGGCAGTTATCAATGTTACTGTTTGAGTGGACTTAGTAAAAAGTCCTCTTCAGACCCCAATCAGCCATTTGTGGGTGTGGTTTAGAAAACCCATCGCATAGGCTAGAATGCAATCTCGAAACATGTGGTTCTTAGCCACACACTCCCTGAACTGCGTATGCAGCCTCCATTGATCCTAAAGGGTGATTGCACAAATTTGCCAGTGCAGTGCCTCTGGTCTTAGAGTATGATCAATGTAGTACTTGGTGACGGTCATCTCTGCCATCCTTAGGACTCGCAAATCCTGTATAAAAAGGATACAAATTATTAGGTAAGACTGAAGCATCTGAACATGTATAGCTTGGAGGAGAGAAGAGAGAGGGGATATGATAGACAGGTTCATATACATGAAGGGATTCAACAAACTGCAGGAGGGAAGTACATTTCAAAGGAGTAAAAATGTTAGGACAAGAGGCCATAGTCTAAAACTAGAGGGACAGAGACTTAGATTATAATGTAAGAAGGTTTTAAATGTGTGAGGGGGTTGTAGATAAGTATAATAACCTACCAGCAGAAGTGGTAGGTAAGTGGAATAGTCTATAAGCAGAAGGGTTAGATAAGTGGAATAGCCTACCGGCAGAAGGGTTAGATAAGTGGAATAGCCTACCGGCAGAAGGGTTAGATAAGTGGAATAGCCTACAGCAGAAGTGGTAGGTAAGTGGAATAGTCTACCAGCGGAAGTGGTAGATAAGTGAAATATCCTACCAGAAAAAGTGGTAGATAAGTGGAATAGCCTACTAGCAGAAGTGGAAGATAAATAAAATAGCCTACCAGCAGAAGTGGTAGATACATTGAATAGACTACCAGCAGAAATGGTAGATAAGTGGAATAGCCAACCAGTAGAAGCTGAAGATTCGTTGAACAGTCTACCAGCAGAAGTGGTAGAGGTTAATACAGCGAGGGAATGTAATCACGCATGGGACAGGCATAAAGCCGTCCTGAACATAAGACAAGACGAAGAGCCAAATAAGGTTTTAGGTTTTACAGTAGCAAAAAAAGGCCAGACTAGATGGGCCGAATGGTTCTTATCTGCCGTCATATTTTGTTTTCATGTGTGTCCGCCCCCTAGCATGCACAGGGAAATGGCGTACACTCACACCATCTCCACTTAGCAAGGCGTAGAGGAAAAGAACTCCCCAAACTGCCCACAGACATTAAAGGGAGGAACCTTATAGCTTAGTGAATGGACGTTAGGAGGGAGAAGGGATGGAGAGTTGAGTCCAGCTCCTGCTTTCCTGTGGAATCACCATGTATATTCACCCCTGTGTGTTGGTCTTTTAGGACAGATACAGAAGGCCTATAGGGACAACATTGTGCAGGAGAGACTCGGGGCCAGGCTCAGGTGCCCCCAGGACAGTGATTAGGGTGCTGTGGCACAAGAGTGCCCCTTATAGTCTATAAAGATTTTGATAAAACTGAGAATGTTGGGTTTCAAAAGTATATTTATGGAAACATTCATGCACAATATCAGGCACGTGCACACATAGACACCAAGGAGGGGCTTGAGCACCTGCCCTTTTTATCCAAAGTGCCCTTGTGCCCTTTTAACAAATAAAAAAAAAAAGTTGCCTCGCCACCCGCACTAAGCCCCCACCGCCCAGTCAGGTCTGTGCTTCCTTCAGGACAGATCTGTAGATGCTGCGCTCCCTCGTCGGCTCTTTAGTATTACAGAGCGCTGGGAGATGACATCATCTCCCAGCGCTCTGCATGAAGAGAAGACTGTGCGGGAGCTCCAGCAGCTACAGGTCTGTGCCAAAGGAGGCACATACAGGCCTTTCCTGCCGCTGGACCACCAGGGAAGAGGTAGGAAACGGACACTGGGGGGCAGTGTGGAAATGATGGGGCAATATGGATCTGATGGGGGCAAGATGCAGATGATGGCAATGTAGAGGTAATGGGGCAATGTATGTGAGGGTAAGTTGGAGCTGATGGCAATATGGAGCTGATGGGGGCAATATGGAGATTGCCCCCAAAGGGCAGACTAGATGGACCAGGTGGTCTTTTTCTGCCGTCAATCTTCTATGTTTCTATGTTTCTATGAGGGCAATGTGAGGGTAAGTTGGAGCTGATGGGGGCAATATGGAGATGATGGGGGCAATGTGAGGGTAAGTTGGAGCTGATGGGGCAATATGGAACTGATGGGAAAATATGGAGCTGATGGGGGCAATATGGAGCTGATGGGGGCAATTTGAGGGTAAATTGGAGCTGATGGGGGCAATATGAAGATGTTGGGGGCAATGTGGAGCTTATGGGGGCAATATGGAGCTGACAGGGGACAATGTAAGGGCAATATGGAGATGAAGGGGGGCAATGTGGAGTTTAGGAGCATTGTGGAGGTGTCCAGTGGAGATGGCCAGTGGGGGGGCTTCAGATTCCTGTGCCTATAGGCTCCTGATATGTCAATTCTTTTCTTTTTTTTAAATATGTATTTTGAATAAATAATTATGAGAAGTGCCCTTTTATTCATTTGAGCCCCTGCCCCCCAAAATGTCTGTGCACGTCCCTGCACAATATGCATGTTTTTGTTTTTCTAATTGTGAGACCTGAAAACAAGTATATTTTACTTATTTGTACCCTTCAAAACACCCTTCACAAATAACATATAAACTTGTAGGGGTGCCCTGAAAAATCTAGATTACCTGTTGGGCTGTTCTGAACAAAAACCATATTGCGAACACATGCCCAAGACAGGACATTCTAGACTCCCTTAACTCCACCCGTGGTCACGCCCCCAGTCCTCACATGGCCACACCCCCAGCCCCATCCACTGTTTCCTGACACAAAAGAATACCCTTGGCCTATAACAAGCAAGGACAAAAAAAAAAGGATTAGCCCATTGGTTGCTAGAGAGATCTCCATCAAATTGTACCGCAATGCGTTGGAGATATCGCTAGCATCCAAGGGGTTAAATAATAGCCTGTAAAGGGGTATATAAGCTGGTGCAGGGACAATGAGATTGCTCTGGCCACACCTAATTCAGAATTTGGGTGTGGCCAGCACAACTGAGGCACCTCCCCGTCGACATTTGGATCTCTAGGCATTTGCCTGCTCTGCCTATTGTGAAATCAAGGATTTCAGAGACTGAAATGAGAGACTTCAGTCTTTCAGTTCAGTATAGCATTGCAAGGACAAGGGAGCCCCGGGGGTCAATTTTCAGACCTTCTTGTGCTCACCTCTTCATTCTTGCTGAGCGTACCTAAGAAATTATTCTCTTCGAGTCCCTGGAGAGGGTTCAGGTTCTGCCGGGCAGGGGACGTCAATTACGTGATTCGACTCATAAAAGGGGGGGTGCTTAATTGGGTGGGCGGAGCTTACTTGTGTGCCATAAAGCGGGTGGGAAGTGGATAGGAAGTTGCCAGAACAGGGTGGGAAGGAGGAGAAGTGAGTGGGAAATGGGAGGAGCAGGGAGAGTAGGAGAAGTGAGTGGAAAGTGAGAGGAATATGGTGGGAATGAGGAGAGGAGAGCAGGGGATGGGAGGAACAAGGTGGGAAGGAGGAGAAGTGGGTGGGAAGTGGGTAGAATAGGGTGGGAAGGAGAAGAAGTGTGCGGGAAATGAAAGGAACAGGGTGGGAAGGAGGAGAAGTGGATGGGAACTGGGAGGAACATTGTGGGAAAGAGGAGAAGTGGGTGGGAAGTAGGTAGCACATTGGAAGGAGGGGAAGTGGATGGGAACTGGGAGGAACATGGCGGGAAGGAGGAGAAGTGGGTGGGAAATAGGTAGCACATTCGAAGGAGGAGAAGTGAATGGGAACTGGGAGGAACATGGTGGGAAGGAGGAGAAGAGGGTGGGAAGTAGGTAGCACATTGAAAGGAGGAGAAGTGGGTGGGAAGTGGGCAGAACAGGGTGGGAAGGAGGAGAAGTGGGTGGAAAGTGGTAGGAACAAGTTGGAAAGGGGAAGAAGTGGGTGGGAAGTGGGAGGAACAGGGTGGAAAGGAGGAGAAGTGGGAGGAACGGGGTGGAAAGGAGGAGAAATGGGTGGGAAGTGGGAGGAACAGGGTGGAAGGGAGGAGAAGTGGGTGGAAAGTGGTAGGAACACGTTGGGAAGGAGGAGAAGTGGGTGGGAAGTGGGAGGAACAGGGTGGAAAGGAGGAGAAGTGGGTGGGAGGTGGGAGGAACAGGGTGGGAAGGAGGAGAGGAGGGCAGGGGATGGGAGGAACAAGGTGGGAAGGAGGAGAAGTGGGTGGGAAGTGGGCAGAATAGGGTGGGAAGGAGAAGAAGTGGATGGGAACTGGGAGGAACATTGTGGGAAAGAGGAGAAGTGGGTGGGAAGTAGGTAGCACATTGGAAGGAGGAGAAGTGGATGGGAACTGGGAGGAACATGGCGGGAAGGAGGAGAAGTGGGTGGGAAGTAGGTAGCACATTCGAAGGAGGAGAAGTGAATGGGAACTGGGAGGAACATGGTGGGAAGGAGGAGAAGTGGGTGGGAAGTAGGTAGCACATTGAAAGGAGGAGAAGTGGGTGGGAAGTGGGCAGAACAGGGTTGGAAGGAGGATAAGTGGGCAGCAAGTAGGAGGAACAGAGTGGAAAGGAGGAGAAATAGGAGGTACAGGGTGGGAAGGACCAGAAGTGGGCAGGAAGTAGTGGAACAGGGTGGGAAGGACCAGAAGCGGGCAGGAAGTAGTGAAACAGGGTGGGAAGGACCAGAAGTGGGCAGGAAGTAGTGGAACAGGGTGGGAAGGACCAGAAGTGGGCAGGAAGTAGTGGAAAAGGGTGGGAAGGACCAGAAGCGGGCAGGAAGTAGTGGAACAGGGTGGGAAGGACCAGAAGCAGGTAGGAAGTAGTGGAACAGAGTGGGAAGGACCAGAAGCGGGCAGGAAGTAGTGGAACAGGGTGGGAAGGACCAGAAGTGGGCAGGAAGTAGTGGAACAGGATGGGAAGGACCAGAAGCGGGCAGGAAGTAGTAGAACAGGGTGGGAAGGACCAGAAGCGGGCAGGAAGTAGTGGAACAGGGTGGGAAGGATCAGAAGCAGGCAGGAAGTAGTGGAACAGGGTGAGAAGGACCAGTAGCGGACAGGGAGTAGTGGAACTGGGTGGGAAGGACCAGAAGTGGGCAGGAAGTAGTGGAACAGGGTGGGAAGGACCAGAAGCGGGCAGGAAGCAGTGGAGCAGGGTGGGAAGGACCAGAAGCGGGCAGGAAGCAGTGGAACAGGGTGGGAAGGACCAGAAGTGGGCAGGAAGTAGTGGAACAGAGTGGGAAGGACCAGAAGTGGGCAGGAAGTAGTGGAACAGGATGGGAAGGACCAGAAGTAGTGGAACAGGGTGGGAAGGACCAGAAGCAGGCAGGAAGTAGTGGAACAGGGTGGAAAGGACCAGAAATGGGCAGGAAATAGTGGAACAGGGTGGGAAGGACAAGAAACGGGCAGGAAGTAGTGGAACAGGGTGGGAAGGACCACAAGTGAGCAGGAAGTAGTGGAACAGGGTGGGAAGGACCAGAAATGGGCAGGAAGTAGTGGAACAGGGTGAGAAGGACCAGAAGCGGGCAGGAAGAAGTGGAACAGGGTGGGAAGGACCAGAAGCAGACAGGAAGCAGTGGAACAGGGTGGGAAGGACCAGAAGCGGTCAGGAAGTAGTGGAACAGGGTGGGAAAGACCAGAAGCGGGCAGGAAGTAGTGGAACAGGGTGGGAAAGACCAGAAGTGGGCAGGAAGTAGTGGAACAGGGTGGGAAGGGCCAGAAGCAGGCAGGAAGTAGTGGAACAGGGTGGGAAGGACCAGAAGTGGGCAGGAAGTAGTGGAACAGGATGGGAAGGACCAGAAGTGGGCAGGAAGTAGTGGAACAGGGTGGGAAGGACCAGAAGTGGGCAGGAAGTAGTGGAACAGGATGGGAAGGACCAGAAGCAGTCAGGAAGTAGTGGAACAGGGTGGGAAGGACCAGAAGTGGGCGGGAAGTAGTGGAACAGGGTGGGAAGGACCAGAAGCAGGCAGGAAGTAGTGGAACAGGGTGGGAAGGACCAGAAGTGGGCAGGAAGTAGTGGAACAGGGTGGGAAGGACCAGAAGTGGGCAGAAAGTAGTGGAACAGGGTGGGAAGGACCAGAAGCAGGCAGGAAGTAGTGGAACAGGGTAGGAAGGAGGAGAAGTGGGCAGGAAGTAGTGGAACAGGGTGGGAAGGAGGAGAAGTGGGCAGGAAGTAGTGGAATGGGGTGGGAAGGACCATAAGTGGGCAGGAAGTAGTGGAACAGGGTGGGAAGGACCAGAAGCAGGCAGGAAGTAGTGGAACAGGGTAGGAAGGAGGAGAAGTGGGCAGCAAGTAGTGGAACAGGGTGGGAAGGAGGAGAAGTGGGCAGGAAGTAGTGGAACGGGGTGGGAAGGACCATAAGTGGGCAGGAAGTAGTGGAACAGGGTAGGAAGAAGGAGAAGTGCAAGTTCTCAGGTATGTCGCTGAGGCTTCATCAGCAAGTGTCCTCCATGGCACGAGATCTGCTTGTAGGGTACTATGCACTTTCTCAGAGTAATTAGCTATTGGAGATCCCCAGTGCAAACATTTGTTTGGGTCCCCTATCACAAAAATATTTTCTCGGGGCCATAACTAGAAACTATTTTACCATGGGGCTAATGGGGTCCCTTTGTATGCTGGGCTCTGGTGCAACTGAAACATTCTGCACACCCTGCAATGACACCATTGATCCACATGATAATTCCCTTTAAAGGTATAGTATTACTTAACACCTATGTTAAAGCCCTTGAATAAAGATGAAAAATGCCCCCAGCGGCATCTCTCAAACCCTTATGGTTTGAGAGATAGCCGCTTTCAAAGTTCTCCCCTGGCTGACATCAGTGCTCTAGCTGACAACCTGGGAATCCGGTCCCAGGACTGTATGCGGCTCTGCAGCAGAGCCAAGATCTCATTAATAAAAAATAAATCCTTTACTTAAAAGGTCTTCTACATGTGCGTGCAAACCAAGCATATGTATAAGACCTTTTTAGTGAAGAATTTTTCTTTATTAACGCAACCTCGGCTCTGCTGCAGTGCCACCGGCTGATCTCAGGAGAGGATTCCACTGCTGTCAGCTAGAACGCTGACGTCAGACAGGGGCGAACTTTGTAAGCAGTTATCTCTCAAACCATAAGGGTTTGAGAGATGCAACGGGGGGCATATTTCATCTTTATTTAAGGGCCTTAACATAGGGATTAGTATTTTGTAAGTAATACTATCCCTTTAAAGGGGCACTAAGTCCTAAAATAAACTAGGATTATATACAATTAAATATCCTGTACTTCATGCAGCATCTGTAAAATAATATTTATTTTCTGAGGCCTAAAATCTAGTCTTACATGTACTTTGAGGGAGCAGACATTCCTGCCTTTTCCAGGGCTCCCATTGATTGTCCACGATTATCTGTAAATGGGTGGAGATAACCTAACAGTCTTTATGAATACAAAAACATTGGGTGCAAATCACAATCAATTCATTGACTTCTCTCAATACAAACAACAAAATTTACTCTTGCATTCAAAAGCAAGTTTAGGATTATATTTCAGTCATGTAACATGAATATTGTTTACATATGCTGGCGGTAGGGTGACCACATTTCCATTCTGCCATTCCGGGACATGTGGTCACCCTAGTCCCACGGCTGAGGCTTCAGCCGGCGCTGGCCATCTTTCTGAGGCTGACATACTAAGAGTTTCCCAGTAGGAACAGCCTCAGAAAGATGGTCAGTACCGGCAGGATCCTCAGCCGTGGGTCTCACTTGCATCGCCAGCATACCTGCTCCACCCCAGCTGTCTCACACGTACCAGTCCAGCCAGCCAATGAAATGTATTTGCTATATGGTCTTCATTGGCTGGCTCAGCCAGCCAGTGAGGACCATATAGCAAATACATTTCATTGGCTGCCTGGACTGGCGCGTGTTGCTCAATTCCGGCACTCTTTGTTGTCCCGGTGGGGGGTGTCCCAGGACGCGGGACACAGACCCCCAATACGGGACAGTCCAGGGCATTCCGGGACGTGTGGTCACCCTAGCTAGCAGTAAGTATGCAGTATTTAAAGTTATACCAATGTATTTAATATTGGGATGTAAGTGTTCCTTTTATACAGTGAATTACACCACACAACGGTAAGGCATTGATTCTGGTCAGTCTTGAACTTTCTCAAGCCATGAAGTGTGATGCACGTTATCACCTTGCACTGGTGAGTTTACAAAAGGGAAGGTTACGTAAATTCCTCCCATCTGTATGTTCGCTACTTATTATGCATCATTCATTAACCAGCTTATATATCTTATATGGTAACCTGGAGTACTGCTGTGATTATCCTATGCACTTTCACTTTCATTCTCTCTCTCTCTCTTTATCTGTCTTTCTGTCTCTTTCATCTGTCTCTTTCTGTCCATCTCTCTCTTCCATCTATCTGTGTCACCTCTCGGGGGGTAGGACCCGTGTGGTGCCAGCACTGGTACAGAAGCTAGGAAGCATTACTAGTGAGCGTTGCTAGAGATTGGTGACGGCGTGCCAGGTACTCCTGTGCTGCAGCCGAAGCTGGGTTAAAGGTGCTGGTCGCAAAATCAGATTGCTTCACCCCAGCTGAGCCGGGGTGCAACCAGGATAGGAGTACGCTGGGACAGGCTGGAAGGTAGGCAGGAGGAGAGCCAGGAGCAGGGGCCACAATGGTGGTCAGGAACAGTGCCGAAGATCAGAGCCAGAGGGTAGTCTGGAGCAAGCCAAAGGTCAGAGCAGGGACTGGAGATTCAGAATGGTCAGGAACAAGCCAAAGGTCAGAGCATGGACTGGAGATTCAGAGTGGTCTGGAGCAAGCCAAAGGTCAGAGCCAGGGACTGGAGATATAGAATGGTCAGGAGCAAGCCAAAGGTCAGAGCCAGGGACTGAAGATTCAGAATGGTCAGGAATAAGCCAAAGGTCAGAGCAGGGACTGGAGATTCAGAATGGTCAGGAACAAGCCAAAGGTCAGAGCCAGGGACTGGAGATACAGAATGGTCAGGAACAAGCCAAAGGTCAGAGCCAGGGACTGGAGATACAGAATGGTCAGGAACAAGCCAAAGGTCAGAGCCAGGGACTGGAGATACAGAATGGTCAGGAGCAAGCCAAAGGTCAGAGCCAGGGGCTGGAGATTCAGATTGGTCAGGAATAAGCCAAAGGTCAGAGCAGGGACTGGAGATTCAGAATGGTCTGGAGCAAGCCAAACGTCAGAGCAGGGACTGGAGATATAGAATGGTCAGGAGCAAGCCAAAGGTCAGAGCAGGGACTGGAGATTCAGAATGGTCAGGAATAAGCCAAAGGTCAGAGCCAGGGACTGGATATACAGAATGGTCAGGAACAAGCCAAAGGTCAGAGCCAGGGACTGGAGATTCAGGATGGTCAGGAACAAGCCAAAGGTCAGAGCCAGGGACTGGAGATTCAGGATGGTCAGGAACAAGCCAAAGGTCAGAGCAGGGACTGGAGATTCAGAATGGTCTGGAGCAAGCCAAAGGTCAGAGCAGGGACTGGAGATTCAGAATGGTCAGGAATAAGCCAAAGGTCAGAGCCAGGGACTGGATATACAGAATGGTCAGGAACAAGCCAAAGGTCAGAGCCAGGGACTGGAGATTCAGGATGGTCAGGAACAAGCCAAAGGTCAGAGCCAGGGACTGGAGATTCAGAATGGTCAGGAGCAAGCCAAAGGTCAGAGCCAGGGGCTGGAGATATAGAATGGTCAGGAACAAGCCAAAGGTCAGAGCCAGGGACTGGAGATTCAGAATGGTCAGGAGCAAGCCAAAGGTCAGAGCCAGGGGCTGGAGATATAGAATGGTCAGGAACAAGCCAAAGGTCAGAGCCTGGGACTGGAGATTCAGAATGGTCAGGAGCAAGCCAAAGGTCAGAGCCAGGGGCTGGAGATTCAGAATGGTCAGGAGCAAGCCAAAGGTCAGAGCCAGGGACTGGAGATACGGAATGGTCAGGAATAAGCCAAAGGTCAGAGTCTGGGACTGGAGATTCAGAATGGTCAGGAACAAGCCAAAGGTCAGAGCCAGGGACTGGAGATTCAGAATGGTCAGGAACAAGCCAAAGGTCAGAGCCAGGGGCTGGATATACAGAATGGTCAGGAACAAGCCAAAGGTCAGAGCCTGGGACTGGATATACAGAATGGTCAGGAACAAGCCAAAGGTCAGAGCCAGGGGCTGGATATACAGAATGGTCAGGAACAAGCCAAAGGTCAGAGCAGGGACTGGAGATTCAGAATGGTCAAGAGCAAGCCAAAGGTCAGAGCAGGGACTGGAGATACAGAATGGTCAGGAACAAGCCAAAGGTCAGAGCCAGGGACTGGATATACAGAATGGTCAGGAACAAGCCAAAGGTCAGAGCCAGGGACTGGAGATACAGAATGGTCAGGAACAAGCCAAAGGTCAGAGCCAGGGACTGGAGATATAGAATGGTCAGGAACAAGCCAAAGGTCAGAGCAGGGACTGGAGATTCAGAATGGTCAAGAGCAAGCCAAAGGTCAGAGCCAGGGACTGGAGATACAGAATGGTCAGGAATAAGCCAAAGGTCAGAGCCAGGGACTGGAGATACAGAATGGTCAGGAATAAGCCAAAGGTCAGAGCAGGGACTGGATATACAGAATGGTCAGGAACAAGCCAAAGGTCAGAGCCAGGGACTGGAGATTCAGAATAGTCAAGAGCAAGCCAAAGGTCAGAGCCAGGGGCTGGATATACAGAATGGTCAGGAACAAGCCAAAGGTCAGAGCCAGAGACTGGAGATTCAGAATGGTCAGGAACAAGCCAAAGGTCAGAGCCAGGGGCTGGAGATATAGAATGGTCAGGAGCAAGCCAAAGGTCAGAGCCAGGGACTGGATATACAGAATGGTCAGGAACAAGCCAAAGGTCAGAGCCAGGGACTGGAGATACAGAATGGTCAGGAACAAGCCAAAAGTCAGAGCCAGGGACTGGATATACAGAATGGTCAGGAGCAAGCCAAAGGTCAGAGCCAGGGACTGGAGATACAGAATGGTCAGGAACAAGCCAAAGGTCAGAGCCTGGGACTGGAGATACAGAATGGTCAGGAACAAGCCAAAGGTCAGAGCCAGGGACTGGATATACAGAATGGTCAGGAGCAAGCCAAAAGTCAGAGCCAGGGACTGGATATACAGAATGGTCAGGAGCAAGCCAAAGGTCAGAGCCAGGGACTGGAGATACAGAATGGTCAGGAACAAGCCAAAGGTCAGAGCCTGGGACTGGAGATACAGAATGGTCAGGAACAAGCCAAAGGTCAGAGCCAGGGACTGGAGATTCAGAATGGTCAGGAACAAGCCAAAAGTCAGAGCCAGGGACTGGATATACAGAATGGTCAGGAGCAAGCCAAAGGTCAGAGCCAGGGACTGGAGATACAGAATGGTCAGGAACAAGCCAAAGGTCAGAGCCTGGGACTGGAGATACAGAATGGTCAGGAACAAGCCAAAGGTCAGAGCCAGGGACTGGAGATTCAGAATGGTCAGGAACAAGCCAAAAGTCAGAGCCAGGGACTGGATATACAGAATGGTCAGGAGCAAGCCAAAGGTCAGAGCCTGGGACTGGATATACAGAATGGTCAGGAGCAAGCCAAAGGTCAGAGCCAGGGACTGGATATACAGAATGGTCAGGAGCAAGCCAAAGGTCAGAGCCAGGGACTGGAGATATAGAATGGTCAGGAACAAGCCAAAGGTCAGAGCCAGGGACTGGATATACAGAATGGTCAGGAGCAAGCCAAAGGTCAGAGCCTGGGACTGGATATACAGAATGGTCTGGAGCAAGCCAAAGGTCAGAGCCAGGGACTGGATATACAGAATGGTCTGGAGCAAGCCAAAGGTCAGAGCCAGGGACTGGATATACAGAATGGTCTGGAGCAAGCCAAAGGTCAGAGCCAGGGACTGGATATACAGAATGGTCAGGAACAAGCCAAAGGTCAGAGCCAGGGACTGGAGATACAGAATGGTCAGGAGCAAGCCAAAGGTCAGAGCCAGGGACTGGAGATATAGAATGGTCAGGAACAAGCCAAAGGTCAGAGCCAGGGACTGGATATACAGAATGGTCAGGAGCAAGCCAAAGGTCAGAGCCAGGGACTGGATATACAGAATGGTCAGGAGCAAGCCAAAGGTCAGAGCCAGGGACTGGAGATACAGAATGGTCAGGAACAAGCCAAAAGTCAGAGCCAGGGACTGGAGATACAGAATGGTCAGGAACAAGCCAAAGGTCAGAGCCAGGGACTGGAGATACAGAATGGTCAGGAACAAGCCAAAGGTCAGAGCCAGGGACTGGAGATACAGAATGGTCAGGAACAAGCCAAAGGTCAGAGCCAGGGACTGGAGATATAGAATGGTCAGGAACAAGCCAAAGATCAGAGCCAGGGACTGGATATACAGAATGGTCAGGAACAAGCCAAAGGTCAGAGCCAGGGACTGGATATACAGAATGGTCAGGAACAAGCCAAAGGTCAGAGCCAGGGACTGGAGATACAGAATGGTCAGGAACAAGCCAAAGGTCAGAGCCTGGGACTGGATATACAGAATGGTCAGGAACAAGCCAAAGGTCAGAGCCTGGGACTGGATATACAGAATGGTCAGGAACAAGCCAAAGGTCAGAGCCAGGGGCTGGAGATACAGAATGGTCTGGAGCAAGCCAAAGGTCAGAGCCTGGGACTGGATATACAGAATGGTCAGGAACAAGCCAAAGGTCAGAGCCAGGGACTGGAGATACAGAATGGTCTGGAGCAAGCCAAAGGTCAGAGCCAGGGACTGGAGATACAGAATGGTCAGGAACAAGCCAAAGGTCAGAGCCAGGGACTGGAGATACAGAATGGTCAGGAACAAGCCAAAGGTCAGAGCCAGGGACTGGAGATACAGAATGGTCAGGAACAAGCCAAAGGTCAGAGCCAGGGACTGGAGATACAGAATGGTCAGGAACAAGCCAAAGGTCAGAGCCAGGGACTGGAGATACAGAATGGTCAGGAACAAGCCAAAGGTCAGAGCCTGGGACTGGATATACAGAATGGTCTGGAGCAAGCCAAAGGTCAGAGCCAGGGACTGGATATACAGAATGGTCTGGAGCAAGCCAAAGGTCAGAGCCAGGGACTGGATATACAGAATGGTCTGGAGCAAGCCAAAGGTCAGAGCCAGGGACTGGATATACAGAATGGTCAGGAACAAGCCAAAGGTCAGAGCCAGGGACTGGAGATACAGAATGGTCAGGAGCAAGCCAAAGGTCAGAGCAGGGACTGGAGATACAGAATGGTCAGGAGCAAGCCAAAGGTCAGAGCAGGGACTGGAGATACAGAATGGTCAGGAGCAAGCCAAAGGTCAGAGCCAGGGACTGGAGATATAGAATGGTCAGGAGCAAGCCAAAGGTCAGAGCCTGGGACTGGATATACAGAATGGTCAGGAGCAAGCCAAAGGTCAGAGCCTGGGACTGGATATACAGAATGGTCAGGAGCAAGCCAAAGGTCAGAACACATATGTGCACAGAGCCAAGAAACGCTGAAAGCTCATGGAACGTGCACTCTAAACCTGGGGTAGCCCATTCAAATAGACAACAGTGGCCAATGGGAAGGAGAGAGGAGGTGGGCTCGCCTGGGAGCCGTGCTGGATTTGTGGAGGCTGTATCAATGGCAAACTGAGCTGCGCACAAGATGCCAGAAAGTAAGACCACGGCATTCTGGGCATGAGCGGCCGGACAGCCTCCGCAACTCGGAAGCAGCAACCAGCTGCAAGAGCGAGGCGGCCGGGTGAGCGGGCAAGGTGTCAATCTGTCTCTCTCTTTCTGTATGTCACTCTCTCTCTCTTCCCATCTCTCTTTTCCTGACTGTCTCTTTCTCTTTCCATCTGTCATACTCACTTTCTGTCTCTGTCTCTCTCTGTCTCTCTCTCTCTCTCTCTCTCTCTGTGTGTCTCTTCCTGTCTGTCTGACCCTCTCTCTTTCTCTCTCTCTGTGTCTTTCTGTCTGTCTTCCCCTCTCTTTCTCTCCCACTGTCTGTCTCCCTTTTTCTCTTTGAGTGAAATACATTGCTTTCCAATGTGTTGCACAACCATCTGGCACTCAAATGGTTAAGTCTGCCTCAGTTTTTGTCTATATGTCTGTCTGTCTGCCTGTCTCTCTCTCTGTCAGTCTCTGTATCTCTCTCTTTCTTTCTCTCTATCTCTGTCTTCCTGTCTGTCTGTCTGTCTCTCACTGTATGTCAGTCTCTAAATCTCTGCTTTTTTCTCTCTTTCTTTCTGTCTCTGTCTATCTGTCTGTCTGTCTGTCTGTCTCTCTCTAGACCAGTGATTCTCAATCAGGGTGTAGTGCTTTGGACAATCACTGGGTATGCCTTTCGTTGAAGCCAAAAATATGAACGTTCAGTTTCAAATATATATATATTTATGGAGATTTTTATGCAC
>CM074722.1:497151702-497186702 GCA_037306005.1 Rhinophrynus dorsalis | reverse complement strand
CCAAATGCTCATATACTGGCAAAAATACAGGATAGAGAACAATAGAATGCATTTCTTTGTTCAGAACAGAAATTCTCACTCTGGTGGTTTATAAACCTTGAAGTGCAAACCTCTGTCTCAGGCCCTCATTCTCTCCAGACTTGACTACTGCAACATTCTACTATCTGGTCTTCCTGCTTCTCATCTCTCTCCACTTCAATCTATTATCAGTTCAGTCACAATTATCACCACATTTGCTCCCAGATACCTTCCCTCTCATCTCCTCCTGAAATACCTCAATTGACTACCTATAAAGTATCGTATTTCTTACAAGATTCTCTCTGCTCTCCTGTAAGTCTCTCTGTTCTTCAGAACCCTCTTACATTTCTGCCCATATCTCCAGAGCCGGATTACAGGCAAGGCGCACAAGGCGCCTGCCTAGGGCCCGGTCAAATGAGGGGGCCCGGTGGAAACCTGTTCCCTCTATCTGTACGCTGGCCTCAAGTAGCTGCGCAAATGAGCAAATACCAGCAGAGCACTTGTATTTGCTATGTGCGCTGGTGTTGTACTGCCCGGTGTGGTGAACGGATGCCACCTTGAAGCAGTCTACGCACATTTTAACCCAGAGTGCTGTAACAATGTCTAACAGGTCGGATACCTCTGTCACATGAAGGGTCAAAATAACATGACAACAGCAGAAATAATGCCTTTGTTGCCATTATTTAAATGCCGCAATGCTGTGTCCACAGCCACTGCCTGACACCCCGCAAACATCTGCCTTAAGTAGGACTGCCTGCCCCCGGTGGAGGAAAGCACACGGGAGAGAGGTGGAGCAGCAGGCAGCTGCGATGATGACTTAAGTTTAAAGATATATCGTGCAGTATACTTTCCTCCACCGGGCGCAGGAAGTCCTACTTAAGATCGAATTCTGCGGGGTGTCAGGCAGGGGCTGTGGACACAGCATCGCGGCGTGTAAATAATGGTAACAAAGGCATTATTTCTGCTGTTGTCATGTTATTTTGACCCTTCACGTGAGCAGTGGCGTCGCCAGGGGGGGGCAGTGCCCCCCCTACATTCTGGTGTGCCCCCCCACTTTTGTTCACCTCCCAGTGTTTTTGTTTGTTTGTTTGTTTTTTTTTAATATATCTGCTGGATTGCCGCCCTGACTGTCAGTCTGTGGACGGTGTGTCACATCATGGACGCCGCGAGGGAGCGCTTGGTAGCTTAAATCAGCGCTCCCTCGCGGCGTCCATGATGTGACACACAGTCCACAGACTGACAGGGAGGCAATCCAGCAGATCTCCCGGCGGCAGGCTCTCTAGTAATACAGAGCACTGGGAGATGACATCATCTCCCAGCGCTCTGCATTAGGGAGTACCGCACGCGGGAGCTTCTTCAGATTACTTGCCACACCGCTAGGCCACCAGGGACTCAAGGTAGGGCATCGTGGAGATGAAGGGGCTTTAAGGGGCATTATGGAGATGAAGGGAACATTACGGAGACGAAGGGGGTATTGTGGAGGAGGCAATGTGGAGATGAAGAGGCATTGTGGAAGGGGCATTGTAGAGATGAAGGGGGCATTGTGGAAGGGAGCAGTGTGGAGATGAAGGGGGCATGGTAGAAGGGAGCAATGGAGAAATGAAGGGGGCATGGTGGAAGGGAGCAATGGAGAAATGAAGGGGGCATTGTGGAAGGGAGCAATGTGGAGATGAAGGGAGCATTGTGGAGATGAAGGGGGCATTGTGGAAGGGGCATTATGGAGATGAAGGGGGCATTGTGGAAGGGAGCAATGGAGAAATGAAGGGGGCATTGTGGAAGGAAGCAATGTGGAGGTGAAGGGGGCATTGGGGAAGGGAGCAATGTGGAGATGAAGGGGGCATTGTGAAAGGGGCATTGGAGATGAAGGGGGCATTGTGGAAGGGAGCAATGGAGAAATGAAGGGGGCATTGTGGAGGGAAGCAATGTGGAGATGAAGGGGGCATTGTGGAAGGGATCAATGGAGAAATGAAGGGGGCATTGTGAAAGGGGCATTGGAGATGAAGGGGGCATTGTGGAGATGAAGGGGGCACTGTGGAAGGGAGCAATGTGGAGATGAAGGGGGTATTGTGGAAGGGGCATTGTGGAGATGAAGGGAGCATTGTGGAAGGGGCAATGTAGAGATGAAGGGGGTATTGTGGAGATGAAGGGGGTATTGTGGAGATGGAGGGGGCATTGTGGAGATATGGGGGGCAATGTGTGTATCCTGTTAAGCTTATTTTTTATTGGTTAAAAGGGAAAAAACTGTGGTTAGGCTTAGGCATCATAAAAATATCATCTCTGCACTAACATTATGTTAGTTCAGAAATGAGATTATGATTGCTTAGCCCTAACCAATATGTTTTTTCCCCTTTTTACTTTTTTTAATGGGTGTTTTTTGGGGTGAGGGCAGCATTTTATCCATGGACCCAAGCAGCATAATTCTTTGGGCTGGCCCTGGCTAGAGAGCTGGGGTCTCTGACAGATCTGGCAGAATGGGGCAGTGAAAACAGTAAGTTCCCCCTGGCAGTGAGTGAGACAGAGGGGTTCCCCCTGGCAGTGAGTGAGACAGAGGGGTCCTCCCTGGCAGTAAGTGAGACAGAGGTTCCACCCGGCAGTGAGTGAGACAGAGGGGTCCTCCCTGGCAGTGAGTGAGACAGTGGGGTCCTCCCTGGCAGTAAGTGAGACAGAGGTTCCACCCGGCAGTGAGTGAGACAGAGGGGTCCTCCCTGGCAGTGAGTGAGACAGAGGGGTCCTCCCTGGCAGTAAGTGAGACAGAGGGGTCCTCCCTGGCAGTAAGTGAGACAGAGGGGTCCTCCCTGGCAGTAAGTGAGACAGAGGTTCCACCCGGCAGTGAGTGAGACAGAGGGGTCCTCCCTGGCAGTGAGTGAGACAGAGGGGTCCTCCCTGGCAGTAAGTGAGACAGAGGTTCCACCCGGCAGTGAGTGAGACAGAGGGGTCCTCCCTGGCAGTGAGTGAGACAGAGGGGTCCTCCCTGGCAGTAAGTGAGACAGAGGTTCCACCCGGCAGTGAGTGAGACAGAGGGGTCCTCCCTGGCAGTGAGTGAGACAGAGGGGTCCTCCCTGGCAGTAAGTGAGACAGAGGTTCCACCCGGCAGTGAGTGAGACAGAGGGGTCCTCCCTGGCAGTGAGTGAGACAGAGGGGTCCTCCCTGGCAGTGAGTGAGACAGAGGGGTCCTCCCTGGCAGTGAGTGAGACAGAGGGGTTCTCCCTGGCAGTGAGTGAGACAGAGGGGTTCTCCCTGGCAGTGAGTGAGGTAAAACAAATTGCTTTACGTTGCATTGCAAACCAATGCATTGAGTACCTCTGTCAATCAAAGGGTCAATTTTCAGTTTAGGCACAGTTATTCTACAGGGATATAAAAATATAGGAGACCATTGTTGAAGCCTTTGGAGTGGTGACATGCATTGAGTTTTGGGTCTGAAGGCTAGCTGTGACTTTATATAATATTCTCCATTTGTTTTCATAATTATTGGATGGATAAGTATATTGTCTTATATTTTTCCACCTGATTTATTCTTTTCTTTCTTCTTTGCATCATACTAAATTAGCACATCATGCACTTTAAATATATTTTCCACTATTAGAGTTTACGGTATGGGGGGCTACTATCTTGGAGGAGGGGGGCCCCAAACTGGTACCTTTCCTAGGGCCCTGTGGAGTGTTAATCCGGCTCTGCTTATCTCCCACTACACCCCTTCCCGTCCCCTACGGTCTTCTCTCAAGGGTTCTTCCTGTCCTCTCCCTACACAACTCAAGCCATCTCTCGATTACAAGATTTCTCACTGGCTGCCCCTCGACTCTGGAATGCCCTCCCCATCACCATTCACCAATCATCCACACTCATCACTTTCATCTCCTCAAAACCCATTCCTCAAGGAGTCATCTCAATAGCAATATCTTCCTCTTGTGCACCGATAGTCACATCAGAATCCTCCCGCACTTCTTTCAGCACACCTTGCACTTATCAATATTCTCCTACTGTCTCTGAATTTATGAACTCTAATTAGATTGTAAGCTCCTTGGGGCAGGGTCCCTTTCCCAGTGTATGATTCCCTTTGGTCACTATTTCTCCCCCCCCCCTTCCATCTTCCTGCACACATATTGATAAGCAGGGAAACTCACAGCTCATTCAAACCCTCCCCCTCCCTTCACATATATTGATAAGATATTTTTGCTAGTTAGGTTAAATCATAGAATAATTATTATGTGATAAAGAGTATGTGCTGAGAACTAGTGTTTTGTTATTGGATGACCAAATATGCAAGGCTTGTAGTTCTAACAGGGGGTGGAGACTGATTATGTTATTTGGGTAAAGGAAAAATATTGCTACTTTACTATTGGACTACTAAATACGCAATGTTGTAGTTTACTGAATATGTAATTTTTGCAATTCTTGTTTTCAACCAGGGTGCCATGACTAACAACAATGGACTTTTAAACAAAGATTTATAGAAATTGTTATGCACATTATGTTTCCTTTTGTTATTATGATTGTAAGACCTAGTAAAAACTATATATTTATGCACTGTACAGTGGCGTAACAATAGGGGTCGCACCTGTGATCCGGCCTGTCACTCCAGGGGCCCAGCCGCCCCCTGCGACCCCCTCGCCCGCAGCAACTCCCACTAAGGCCGCCGGTTCTAGTAATACAGAGCACTGGGAGATGACATAATCTAGTAATACAGAGCGCTGGGAGATGACATCATCTCCCAGCCTCTGCATTACTAGAGTGGCGCGTGGGAGCTTCAGCTCTAGAGATCTGTGCCGAAGGAGGCAGAGATCTGTCAAGCCACGCCGCTAGACCACCAGGGACTGGAGGTAGGGGCATTGTGGAGATGAAGGGGGCATTGTGGAAGGGACAATGTGGAGATGAAGGGGGCATTGTGGAAGGGGACATTGTGGAGATGAAGGGGACATTGTGGAGATGAAGGGGGCATTGTGGAAGGGGACATTGTGGAGATGAAGGGGACATTGTGGAAGAGGCAATTTGGAGATTGGGGGGCATTGTGGAAGGGGCACTGTGGAGATGAAGGGGCATTGTGGAAGGGGGCATTGTGGAGATGAAGGGGGCATTGTGGAAGGGACAATGTGGAGATGAAGGGGGCATTGTGGAAGGGGACATTGTGGAGATGAAGGGGACATTGTGGAGATGAAGGGGGCATTGTGGAAGGGGACATTGTGGAGATGAAGGGGACATTGTGGAAGAGGCAATTTGGAGATTGGGGGGCATTGTGGAAGGGGCACTGTGGAGATGAAGGGGCATTGTGGAAGGGGACATTGTGGAGATGAAGGGGACATTGTGGAAGGGGACATTGTGGAGATGAAGGGGGCATTGTGGAAGGGGACATTGTGGAGATGAAGGGGGCATTGTGGAAGGGGACATTGTGGAGATGAAGGGGACATTGTGGAAGGGGACATTGTGGAGATGAAGGGGCATTGTGGAAGGGGCACTGTGGAGATGAAGGGGGCATTGTGGAAGGGGACATTGTGGAGATGAAGGGGACATTGTGGAAGGGGACATTGTGGAGATGAAGGGGACATTGTGGAGATGAAGGGGACATTGTGGAAGGGGACATTGTGGAGATGAAGGGGACATTGTGGAAGGGGACATTGTGGAGATGAAGGGGGGCATTGTGGAAGGGGACATTGTGGAGATGAAGGGGACATTGTGGAAGGGGACATTGTGGAGATGAAGGGGGCATTGTGGAAGGGGACATTGTGGAGATGAAGGGGCATTGTGGAAGGGGACATTGTGGAGATGAAGGGGACATTGTGGAAGAGGCAATTTGGAGATTGGGGGGCAATGTGGAAGGGGCACTGTGGAGATGAAGGGACATTGTGGAAGGGGCAATTTGGAGATATGGGGGCAATGTGCAGATGAAGGGGCAATTTGGAGATTGGGGGGCAATATGGAGGTGGCCAATGTGGTTGAGGGGGCCAATGTGGTCGGGGGGGGGCCCATGGCAATTCTTGCACCAGGGCCCGGTCACTTCAAGTTACGCCTCTGGCACTGTACCTTCATTATGCCCTTGATAAAGTACATTAAATATGTTAGAGGTGTCCCGAATGTTCTATATTATGTGTTAAGTGTGTCCCCCGAACAAAAAAAGATTGAGAACAACTGTGTTAAACCAATCATCATTTTGCCCCAGTGTGTGGTATTAGTATACTAGATACCCCCTCTGGCTATGATTTTTCAGAACAGTTTTCTTTTCATGCTAAATGTGTTCTGTTCTCTCCTTATTCAAATAAAAAAAGATTCCTGTTTGTTTCTCCTCCAATCTTGTCTCTTCATTGGCAGGGCGGCAAGAGGTACAGGCATTTTCCTAACACCTTGCTGCACTGTCCCCCACAAATAATACAATGATCACACTTTAGCTTAAAGGTATGGTAATGCTTTATTATTACTGTCCCCCATATTGTACATATCCTATATAATAAGTTGTGTGTAACGCCCGACATGCGCAGTAGACACTGCTGCGCGTGTGGCAGTCATGCGCAGTACAGACTGCCCGCGCCACGGCTGATACAGAGCTGGCCGCTCCGAAGGAGCGTACAGCTCTGTATCAGCAGTGGCGCGTGCAGTCTCTGCTGCGTGTGACTGCCCCGCGACCGGCTGCCAGAGGCACTGTGGTCCGTGTAACGGGCTGTTCAACTAGTTTGTAAAATAATTTAATAGCCCCCAGGTTATTTCACTGAAACGGTCTTCTACGTGTGCTTGGTTTGTGATTGGTTTGCAAGCACATGTAGAAGACCGTTTCAGTGAAATAATTCTTTGTCACTAACGCAATTGTGGCTCTGCTGCAGAGCCGCCTGATGAATGTCAGACCGGATATCCCTGCAGTCAGCGCAACGCTGACTTCAGGGGAGGGAGGGGGGAACTTTGCCTTCGGTTATCTCTCAAACCATAAAAGATTGAGAGATGAACCTGGGGGCTATTAAATTATTTCACAAATATGTACAATATGGGGGATAGTAATAATAAAGTATTACTATCCCTTTAATGCTCTTAACCCTGTTCTGTATGTTTGTATTGTATTATTTCAACTTCTGTTAAGTGCTGTGACCATGTATGGCGCTATTTAAATAAAGATACGTACAGACACACAAGAGCGGTACGCAACGCTTTGAGAATGCTTTGGTCACTGGCACTCATACTGTGAAAGGCTGCTGTTGGTGACCTTTAAAAGATCTTAGATCCTGTAAAGTACACAGACAACAAGCGAGTAATTAATAATAAATGTAGAGATCGTGTAGTCAAATGCCAAGTGAGTAGGAAAAGGGATTGTGGACAAGGACAGGATGAGAACGATTCCAGAAGGGACATTAGATAACCTTTAACCCTTTGAGTGCCAAAGGGGTACGGAGCGCATTGCTCTGCAATGAGTTCTGTACCCCTTTGGCACTCAAAGGGTTAAAGTGATAAAAATGTCAAAGAATAATATTATATTGTATTGCAGATGAAACAAAATAAATTATTTGCAGCAAAATCCCATATTCGCATTGAAAGTTCCTCCCTCCCTCCCCTTCTCCTGACAGCGCTGTGCTGACAGCAGGAGATCCTGGTCTGGGGAACAGCCGTGGGCTCTGCAGCAGAGCCGAAATCACGTTATTTAAAAAGAATTAATTAATTGGACCGATCTGCAAAGTGTGCCTGGTTTTCAAGCACACTTTGTAGACCGTTCCAATGAAGTAATTCTTTTTAAAGGAATAGTAATACTTCGTTTTATCTTCATTTCATTTTGTAGGCATTAAAAAACATGAAGATATAAGTCTTATCTCTCAAACCTTTATGGTTTAAGAGATATTCACAGGCAAAGTCCCCCCCCCGTTCAGCCAGATCAGAAGGGAGCTGCCCAGGTAGACTGCAGAGAGGGACAATCTTCAATTAAGATAAGGGAAAAACCTGAAACACTTGTCAAGGGGGGCAGGGCTTTCATTGTTCTCATAGGAAGAAGATTGTCCCCTTCTGTTATCTGTCTGGTCTATGGACTGGATTCCACATCTGAGAAGAGATGGCTTACACTAGGTAAAAGGGGCGGGAGGGGAAACTTTGCTTGTGAATATCTCTCAAACCATAAAGGTCTGAGAGATAAGACTTATATCGTTCTTCATGTTTTTTTAATGCCTACAAAATAAAATAAAGATAAAACGAAGTAATACTATCCCTTTAAGGACCTGGAAAATCTGAGGTGGATTTCACTTAAGGACAGGAGCAATTCTGACCTTTTTGACTGTGTCTTTGTTCAACAGTATTTTCCCTCTAAGTACTTTATTTTACCCATGAAAATGATATACCTTTTTTACGCACAAATAGGGCTTTCTTTTGATACCACACTTATATGGATAGCCCACCATTTATTTTAGTAAAATTAAAGAAAACGGTAAAAAAAATGTAATAAAACGCCATTTTTTTTTTCCACGTGCGATCATTTGGGCGCAATGGGTTAAATTTTTATGGACACTGCATGAAAGATGTGACCGGTCAGTCATAACTACAAAATGGGCAGTTTTAAGTGGGAACTGTCCCCCAGGGTGAATATCCCCATGTCCCTTTTTCTTACCCTATTTTCCCACTTTTATCATTGATGACATTTGGCGGTGTGTATAAATGTATTACATGGCTCCACGACAATCACATTTCCTTTTTTGTTAACTGACATATTGGGGTTTTTTTAAATAAAATTTTTTTTTGCAAAAAAAAATATGGTCTCTTTTTTTAAAGAAAACAAAAACAAAAGTTTATTTTAGCAGGTCAAAAATTGACCTGCTAACAGCCAGCCTCCAGCACAGCAGTGAAGGGGTTAATAACCCCAGCTGCTGATTTTTTTTACACCAGTAGGTGTCTCCTCTCTGCTTCTCTGTCCCTTCCTTTGCTGGTAAGGGACAGACGGGTTGAGGAAAGACTCAGAGACAGTGTGTAAATCGCACTGTCTCATTCATTGAGAATGCCGGTATATGTGATCGCTGCTTCAGCGATCACATGACCCATCACAACTGAGAAGGTCTGAGACTGAACACTCCAGTACCGGAGAGTTCAGTCTCAGCCTGGAATAAATGATAGCAGCGTGCACAGAGGCAAGCTGCTATCATTTATCTCATGACGGTCCAGGACCATCATGGATCCTTAAGTGGAATCGACCCGTAATGGTCCTGGTCCGTCAGGGCTCCTTAACGGGTTAATGACACAGAGTGTTGCAATTTTCAGATATACAACAGATGTTTTGTGTAGACTTGTGCATAGCAAAAAAACTGTTAAATCCTCATGATTGGGTGCGTATTTTTAACCCATTTGTGTGAGAGAATTTCTTTAAGCCGCCCGATTCGGTTAGTCAGAATTTCAGGGAAGATTTTCGTTGTCAAACAAAATTCATTCACTGATATCTGACTGTTAAGACGGTACGTACCTTGATGTAGGAGGCCCAGTAGTATCCTCGACACAATCCTGCATGTTGTATCAAAAATAAAGAAAGATTTTTAAAAGACCTAAAACACCACCACCATTGTCCCTGCGATATTCGCAGTGCATACCGGTGCACTCCTGGTATGTACAGTGGAAGATCGCTGTAGTGCTTGCTGCTATGTGGTTGACTGGTAAGGGGATGCATTCCCACCTGGTTCCAGCAGGGGGGCTGGTGCCCGCATCTAATGGTGTGCACTTCCAAATGATATTGTTTATACTGCATACAATGGCATAACTATCCATTGGAGGGCGCTGGTGGAAACATAGTTTTGGGCCCCATATCACAAAAATATTTTCAGAGGTATAACTAGAATCTATTGGACTCTGGGGGAGATGGGACCCCCTTGGATGGGAAGCTAGGTTCCAGTGCAACTCAGTCCTCTGTACCCTTGTAGTTACATCTCTCATTATGAATTAAGTTTACTGTCATGGAGCAGCTACAGGCCGAAAGCTGTGGCCCTTCACCACCACTTACATTTATGTGCATACCTGGGAATGCTCCGGATCTGCCCTAGAGACTCCAGGTATTGCAGTGAATTTCAGAGTCTCCGGGGACAGAGGCTGATTCTCCAGTGGTGGGAAGTTTCCTATGGAATTACTTCTCCTCCTTCCTACTCTGTTCCTCCTACTTTCTGTCTACTTCTCCTCCTTTCCTTCCTGTTCCTCCCACTTCCCAACCACTTCTTCTCCTTCTCACCCTTTTCCTCCAGCTTTTCTCCCACTTCTCCTCATTCTAACCATGTTCCTCCCATTTCCCACCCACTGCTCCTCCTTCCCACCCTGTTCTACCCACTTCCTTCCCACTTCTTCTCTTTCCCACCCTGCTCCTCCAACTTCCTGTCCACGCCTCCTCCTTCCCACCCTGTTCCTCCCATTTCCCACCCACTGCTCCTCCTTCCCACCCTGTTCCTCCCATTTCCCACCCACTGCTCCTCCTTCCCACCCTGTTCTACCCACTTCCCTCCCACTTCTTCTCCTTCCCACCCTGTTCCTCCAACTTCCTGTCCACTTCTCCTTCTTTCCACACTGTTCTTCCTACTTCCCGTCCACTTCTCCTCCTTCTCACCCTGTTCCTTCCACTTCCTGCCTACTTCTTCTCCTTCTCACTCTGTTCTTTCCACTTCCCACCCACTTCCCCTCCTCCCCACCCTGTTCCTCCCACTTCCCGCCCTCTTCTCCTCCTCCCCCTGTACCTCCCGCTTCCTGCCCACTTCTTCTCCTCCTTCCGACCCTGTTCCTCCTACTTACTGCCTGCTTATCCTCCTTTCCACCCTGTTTTGCCCACTTCTCTTCCTTCCCACCCTCTTCTTCCTACTTCTCTGTCTACTTCTCCTCTTCCCACCCCGTTCCTCCCACTTCCCACCCATTTTTCTTCCTTTTTACCCGGTTCCTCCCACTTCCCACCAACTTCTCCTCCTTCCCACCCTGTTCCTCCCACTTCTCCTCCTATCCACCTTGTTCCTCCCACTTTCCACCTGCCCCTCCTCCTTCCCACCCTGTTCCTCCCACTTTCCACCCACTTCTCCTCCTTTCCACCCTGTTCTGTCTACTTCCCATCCATGTCCCCTCCTTCCCACTCTGTTTCTCCCACTTCCCACCCACATCTCCTTCATTTTATCCTGTTCCTCCCACTTCCCACTAACTTCTCCTCTTTCCCACCCTGTTCCTCCCACTTCTCACCCACTTCTCCTCCTTCCCACCCTGTTCCTCCCACCTTCTCTCCTTCCCCACTCTGTTCTACCCACTTTCCACCCTCTTCTCCTCCTTCCCCACTCTGTTCTACCCACTTTCAGTTTCCATCCATTTCATGACACATTCTGTTACGCCCCAACCTACCTGTCATCAAACCCCAGCCATCTGTGACGCAATTCGCATCAGTTATGTCCCCCCTCTACACCACCGGCTACTGTAGAAGAAAAATGTTCCCAGGTATGTTTATGTGTATGTTCACCTACTCCACTCATAGTACGTCATGGGTCGATCTGAGATAACTATGACCGTCATGGAATTCCAGGGTTCCCCAGTGGCTGCACGCCATTCGGGGAGTCCAGAACCGGAATTTGAAAAAAAAAAAAAAATAAATGCTCCGTGGTCCTTAACTGACTACGCCGCTCCGATCGGCCGGTCGTTAAGGGGCTAATGACTATTTCAACCGTTCAAACGTTAAAGTCTCCAACACAATGTAAAGCAAAAACCTGAGACTTAATTCATTAATAGGTGCAATTCTGGACTGGGAATAAAAATCAGGCCTGGAAAAAATGGAAAACCTACCAGCCCAACATTTCCCCCCTAACACCCAACCATGTCTCACTTTTCCCTCCTAATGCCCACCTGTGTCCTATTAGGCTTCCTTTTACACCCACACATGTCCACCCAAGTGAGATGTCTGGGGAAAGACCGGCCCCATGACATGCAGCTTGCCTGGGAAATTTCCATGTGTCCCAATAGGCCAGTTCATCACTGATTCTGGAGCAAACCAACTGTACAACGGGGAAAATAAAATTCCCCCAAATTCTCATGGATTTTAAAGGGATAGTAATACTTCGTTTTAACTTTATTTTATTTTGTAGGTATTAAAAAAACATGAAGAATGATATAAGTCTTATCTCTCAAATCTTTATGGTTTATGAGATATTCACAAACAAAGTTCCCCTCCCCGCCCCTTTTACCTAGTGTAAGTCATCTCTTCTCAGATGTGGAATGCAGTCCATAGACTGGACAGATAACAGAAGGGGACAATCTTCTTCCTATGAGAACAATGAAATCCCTGCCCCCCTTGACAAGTTTTTCAGGTTTTTCCCTTATCTTAATTGAAGATTGTCCCTCTCTGCAGTCTACCTGGGCACCTCCCTTCTGATCTGGTTGAACAGGGAAGGGATACTTTGTTTGTGAATATCTCTTAAACCATAAAGGTTTGAGAGATAAGACTTATATCATTCTTCATGTTTTTTTAATGCCTACAAAATAAAATAAAGTTAAAACGAAGTATTGCTATCCCTTTAATGGGAATTTTTAACTCCTTGAATGCTAGAGAGCTCTCGCGTCGGAGACCTCTCTGGTATTCAAGGGGTTAAAAGCCCCATTTAAATCAACAGAATATTTATTTCTCATCTGGTACATTTGGTTCAACCCAGAACAGTGACAGTTTGCCTTTATACATAAGGTCCATCGTATATAACTTTGTGCCTCAGTGCTAAAACGCTCTCAAAATTCGTAAACAGTTTTTACATACAGAATTTATTAAAATAATAAAATGATAACGGCAGGAATCACATTTCAAAATCTCCATATTAATTTTCCTTTCTGTAAAAAGCTACTGCCCTCCAAATCACCCCCAGTAAAAAAAAAAAAGAAAAAAAAGTCAAATTACAGCTTTTATTTCTCAAATCGAATGAAATCATTTTTGATCTGCTAATTACATTGGATATAGTTGCCATCCTTTTTCGGAATTTATGCGTAAGCATTACATAAACCAGGTTTTGGAGCTAGGCTATTTGTGTACATCATTGCAGTTTATGTAACGTTCTATTAAATGTAAATCGAAGTGAAAGCCCATCCCGCGGAATTATTACAACAATAAACTAATGGTTTATTTAACTACGGTGGATGTAATACAATTTTCAGTGGCAGCTCAGAGATTTTTTAGTTTATTGTAACAGAAAAGGTACAGCTTTTTGTAATGTTTCCATTTTCAAGTGGTTTCTGACACCAGTAAATCAGGGGTGTTCAAAAGGCAGACTTATACATGTTGGGGACTACAACTCCCATGATTCCCAAGGAGCCATCTCCTAGCACTAGGATTACTGTTGATATAATATGTAGGAAAAGCACTACAATATATATCTTTCTTTCCACAATAAAGGTTAACTATTCATGTTATTACATAGACCCACATTCTTTATACAACGTTCTCACTATGGCAGTTTACAGAGATGTTGTTAGATACTGGTTTAGGGGTCTAAAGCCCTGTGGCTCATGCTTAAAGGGATATTAATACTTTGTTTTATCTTTATTTTGTAGGCATTAAAAAAAACATGAAGAATGATATGTCTTATCTCTCAAACCTTTATGGTTTGAGAGATATTCACAAGCAAAGTTTCCCCTCCAGCCCCTTTTACCTAGTGTAAGCCATCTCTTCTCAGATGTGGAATGCAGTCCATAGACCAGACAGATAACAGCAGGGGACAATCTTCTTCCTATGAGAACAATGAAAGCCCTGCCCCCCTTGACAAGTTTTTTAGGTTTTTCCCTTATCTTAATTGAAGATTGTCCCTCTCTGCAGTCTACCTGGTCTACTCCCTTCTGATCTGGTTGAACAGTGTTACATCAGTAAAAGGGACGGGAGGGGGATACGTTATCATTGAATTGCTCTTGAACTACAACTCTGACAGAATTGAAATAACACTCTCCAAAGTCCAAATACTATGATGATTAATTGGAGCTGCTTTTATTATGAAACATTACTATCTCTTTAAAGCTCTGAATCTCATATTAAAGCCCTGTGTCATACTTAAAGGGATAGTAATACTTCGTTTTAACTTTATTTTATTTTGTAGGCATTAAAAAAACATGAAGAATGATATAAGTCTTATCTCTCAAACCTTTATGGTTTATGAGATATTCACAAACAAAGTATCCCCCCCCTGTTCAACCAGATCAGAAGGGAGGTGCCCAGGTAGACTGCAGAGAGGGACAATCTTCAATTAAGATAAGGGAAAAAGCTGAAAAACTTGTCAAGGGGGGCAGGTCTTTCATTGTTCTCATAGGAAGAAGATTGACCCCTTCTGTTATCTGTCTGGTCTATGGACTGGATTCTACATCTGAGAAGAGATGGATTACACTAAGTAAAAGGGGCGGGAGGGGGAAACTTTGCTTGTGAATATCTCTCAAACCATAAAGGTTTGAGAGATAAAACTTATATCATTCTTCATGTTTTTTTAATGCCTACAAAATAAAATAAAGTTAAAGCGAAGTGTTACTATCCCTTTAAAGCTCTGAGGGCCAGATTCTATTGCAGGTGCTAAATATTAACACCCATTTTATCAAACATTTTCCTATAGAAGTCTATGGAGAAAACTGGATATAAAAACAGAGATAAAATTAGCACCTGTAATAGAATCTAGCCCGGAGTCTCATATTAAGGCCCTGAGTCTCATGCTAAAGCCCTTTGTTTCATGTTTTAAAGCCCTGAATCTCATGTTAAAGCCCTGGGTCTCATGTTAACTCCTTGTATCTCATGCTTAAAGCTCTGGGTCTGATGCTTTAAAGCCTTGAGTCTCATGTTAAAGCCTTGTGTCTCATGCTTAAAAACCTGTCTCATGTTAAAGCCCTTAATCTCATGTAAAAGCCCTGTTTCCAGTGCTTTAAAACCCTGGGTCCCATATTAAAGCCCTGAGTCTCATGCTTAAACCCTAAGTCTCATGTTAAAGCCCCGAGTCTTGTGTTAAAGCCCTGGATCTCATGCTTGAAGTTCTGGGTCTCATGCTTTAAAACCCTGGATGTCATGTTAAAGCTTTGTGTCTCATGCTTGAAAATCTGGGTCTCATTTTAAAGCTATGAATCTCATGTAAAAGTCCCGTGTCCATGCTTTAAAGCCCTGGGTTTCATATTAAAGTCCAATGTCTCATGCTTAAAACCCTGAGGCTCATGTTAAAGCCCTGAGTCGCATGTTAAAGCCTTGGGTCATTCTTAAAGCCCTGGATCTCGTGATAAAGCATTGTTTTGCATGTTTAAATCCCAGGGTTTCATGCTTTAAAGCCCTGAGTATCATGTTAAAGCCTTGGTTCTCATGCTTAAAGCCCTGTGTCTCATATTAAAGCCTGGCCTCTCATGCGCAAAGCCTCAAGTCATATGTTAAAGCCCTGGGTCTCATGTTAAGGCCTTGTGTCTCATGCTTAAAGCCATGTGTTATCTTGCTTTAAAGCCTTGTGTCGTTTGCTTTAAAACCTTGTGTCTCTTGCTTTAAAACCTTGTGTCTCATGCTTTAAATACCTGTCTCTCATGCTTCAAGTCCGGTGTCTCATGCTTAAAGCCTGAGTTTAATTTACAGCCCTGGATCTCATGCTTTAAAGCCCTGGATCTCATGTTAAAGACTTGAGTCTCATATTAAAGCCTGGTCTCTCATGCTTAAAGCCTCAAGTCTCATGCTAAAGCCTTGTGTCTCATCTTAATGTCTTGTGTTTCATACTTAAAGCCCTGTGTCTCATGTTAAAGCCTTGTGTCTCAAGTTTAAAGCCCCAGGTCTCATGTTAAAGCCCGGGGTCTCATGCTTTAATGCCCTGGATCTCCTTAGCAGCTTGGGAACATGTCATTGTGCTAGTTTGCCTACCAGTAATGGTTCAGTTGGGCTGAGGTTGGCTCAAGTCCTGGCTCTTTTGGGAACATAGTAACTCCTCTGCAAGTTAATAATCCAGAAAAATCAATCAGGAATGTGCTGTTTGTTCTGGAAGCCAAATGACAGATCTTAGTTTTGTAGCTTCTGCTAATAAAATAATACATTCCTCTACAGTTTCTTCCTTTAATGTATATTGGCAGGACTCCCGAGCACGGAAGCACATTTTCTTCTTATGCTGAGTGCTGGTAGCAAGGAACGAAGTTTCAAACTGCACAAAGTCATCACAGTTTGAATTAATCACTGGACACACTGTGTCTGATGCACAAAGATTAATTGGAACAATACTGGGAGCCTTTTAATCCTTGGACTGCTAGTGCAAATCAACTGCATCACAGGGGAAGAATAAATAATAACCCTTTGATTTAAAAGGAGCTTTTAACCCCTGAATGCTAGAGAGAAATTGGAGATCTCTCTAGCATTCAAGGGCTTTAAAGGGGATCTATCACACATATATAACTTGCTCTTAATTGTTAGGTTATTTAGCGTTTAGCTTGAGTATGTCATTAATTCCGCTTTTTAAAACGCTGTTTGGGAGAAATAGAAATAATAAATACTGCCCTTTGCCCTATTTCCGGGCAGACTGCGGTTACCAGCTCTGTGCCACAGTCTGCCGCACTGCCTCTGCTCCCCTCCCTCTATCCAGCCTCCTCCAATGACGGAGGCTTTCTGTCTGTAAGCTGGAGCGCTCTCATTGGTAGAGTAACATGGCAACATACATACTAACATAGTAGCATACATAATAATAATACAGTAACATATATACCAACATAATAACATACTTAGTAACACAGTAACATACATACTAACATAGTAACACTCACAGTAACACAGTAACAGCACAGTAACACCGTAATATACATACTAACATAGTAACACTCACAGTAACACAGTAACAGCACAGTAACACCGTAATATACATACATACATAGTAACACTCACAGTAACACAGTAACAGGTGCAGTAACACAGTAATATACATACTAACATAGTAACACTCACAGTAACACAGTAACAGGTGCAGTAACACAGTAATATACATACTAACATAGTAACACTCACAGTAACACAGTCACAGGTGCAGTAACACAGTAATATACATACTAATATAGTAATACGCACAGTAACACAGACTAACATAGTAATACACATAGTAACACAGTAACAGGCACAGTAACACAGACTAACATAGTAATGCACATAGTAACACAGTAACAGGCACAATAACACAGTAACATACATACTAACATAGTAACACATTAAAGCGGAACTACCACCCGACACAATCTTTACCTTCACTAAGTCCCCATCTGGTGACTGGCTGCTTAGTAGCGCTAGTCTCCAGAATAATTACCTTACTTAATAGATTTCTCCTCTCTTCCATGGGTGACAGGCAGGACGGAGCACGGACATCTTGCCATTGTGACGTCCGTGCGTCTGCGCTGTCAGTCCCAGCCGGGTCTAGGAGGCGTTGCTAGGAGATGTTTGGCTCCGGCTGGGACTGACAGCGTAGGCGCGCGGACGTCACAATGGCAAGATGTCCACACTCCGTCCTGCCTGTCACCCATGGAAGAGAGGAGAAATCTATTAAATAAGGTAATTATTCTGGTGACTAGCGCTACTAAGCAGCAAGTCACCAGATGGGGACTTAGTGAAGCTAAAGATTGTGTCGGGTGGTAGTTCCCCTTTAACAAGCATAGTAACACAGTAACATACATACTAATGCAGTAACATACATTCTAACATAGTAACACACACAGTTAAGCCTATGTGTGTATGTAGAACAGTTCCTTCTTGACTCCAAAAGGCAGCTGGATATCTGCCTGGATCTGTATCCTAATTTCATTGTAACCAACTGTCATAATATTGCTCTAGGCTAGAAAGGTATCCAACTTTGAAAAACGGTATCTGCAAACACAGCTTGCAGAGGTAAAGTATTCTGCAACCTTTCTGCCCTTACTGTAAAAACACCGTGCCTTTGTTTAAGTCAAAAGCTTGTGTCCTCTAGTCTTATTGAATGACCCCTTGTATTTTGTGCAGCTCTTTCAGTAAAGAGTAGATCAGAGAGTTCCTTATTTTGGCTCTGAATATATTTTTAAATAGTTATCATATCCCACCTTATATATATCTCGTCTGTAATGTAAACAACCCCAGTTTAGCAAGTCTCGCTATATAACTAAAATCTTCCAATCCACCTTTCATTTTTGCTGCATGTGTCTATAATTTTTCCAGTCCACAAATGTATTTTTAAGAACAAAGTGTGCAAATCCATATTCCATATTGCACATGAGACGTTACCAAGGATTTATATCCCAATCCTGTGCGTCTGTATGATGGTAACCCTATTGGGTCTTGCAGCATCTGAGTGACACTGCATACTGCCATGAAGTCTATTGCACATCGGCACTTCTAAACCTTTTTGTAATCATTTTTTTTTTAACAGTAAACCTTTATTTTTACTTTACAAATTCTGCAACTGCATACATTACTTATACTTTTCCATGTTTTTTTCTTCATTGTCTCCTATTTTTACACTTTTATGTCCCTGACAGAGAGCTATCTGATTTTTTTTCTTTACGGAATGCATTCTGTGAGGCTGTGATAGAAGACAGAGTGCAACAATATAGAAAAGATACAATGTAAACACAGTGAAACGATGTAAAAGAGCCACCTGTACAGATCAATCAGTGCGGCAAGTAAACTGCAACATTGCATAAATGTCCCTAAGATCACCGTTAAATCAGAGATTTTACCTTTAAAGGGATCGTAATACCTGATTTTCCTAAAGTTGAATTATTCATATTAAAAAAGTAAGTTCAGTGATGCAAGTCCCGTTCCTTAAAGGGCTAGTATTGCCTGAAAATAATTTTACTTTGTATTGTAGCCCTTAAAAAACATTAAAAATGATATAAGTCTTATCTCCCAAACCTTTATGGTTTGGGAGATATTAGCAAGTAAAGTAAAATTCCCTTTTCCTGGCTGTTTTAGCCAAGTCTGCCATCTAGTGGACAGATTTGGAATCCGGTCCACACATCAGCTGGCAGCTCTTTAGCAGTGCCAAGATCACAATCCTTAAAAAGAACTACTTCATTGGAACTGTCTATGAAGTGTGCCTGGCTTGCAAGCACACTTTGTAGACCATTCCAATGAAGACACTCTTTTTTTAAAGTAATCTCGGCACTGCTGAAGAGCCGCTGCCAGTCTGGGGATAGGATTTCAAATCTGACAGCTAGAGCAGTGACGTCACTCCAGGGGAAACTTTGCTTGCTACTGTCTCCCAAACCAAGAGATAAGAGATAAGACTTATATCATTTTTAATGTTTTTTTAAGGGTTACAATATAAAATAAAATTATTTTCAGGCAATACTATCCCTATAAAGTTTTGTCTTTTTTGAGTTATAAGTTTACAAAGTTTCCCCCTCCCGACCCTTTTCCAGACGTCAGCGCTCTAGCTGACAGATTCAGATTCTGATCATGACCGGACTGCTCTTCAGCAGAGCCGAAATAGCGTTGTCTTCAAAGAAATTCTTCATTAGAGAGGTCTACAAAGTGTATCTGGGAACGGGAACTTGCATCATTTCATTTATTTTTTTTATGTGAACAATATTGAACTTTAGGAAAATCGGGTATTACTATCCCTTTAATCCACAATGTCTTCAATGATTAGTCTAGCAAAATGGTTTGTAGATTGCAGGGGAAGGAGGGGTTTCTGTAAGCACATATTTTATGAGATTTTCGCTCTCAAAATTAGACTTCCTGTAGCCACTTCTGCATTCTGCGGTACAGGTAACATCAGCACATCGGTGCAGGACTTCCTAGTCCTCAAATTCTGCCCCCACCTCCCTCCCAGATCTCCAAGGGAGCACGTTCACGTTTCTCTTCATATTGATGTGCATCATGTCTACTGGTGCCGCAAGCTCTGTTTGTCATTATACTGAGCTTGCCAGCTCATAGAATCCAGAAAACTTCCTGAATTCAGAAATCTGGTGACCTCACTGGGGGCATAAATGTAAATAAAAAAAGGGGTGAAGATGAACTAAAAAGTCTAGACAATTTGTCTTTACATATTGTGGTCTTTGTAGAATATATAAAGACAAAATAAAAGGTTGCAGTTCCTTTAAATGGCGCTTATAACCCACAAATGCTACAGAGGTCTCCAGGGTTTTGTGAATCAAGTCTCTAGTAATCAAAGGGTTACAGAAGGTAATCCCACAAATGGAAGATGCTTAGTTTCCAAGATACTACAGTTTTACCCATTGAGTGCCAAAGAGGCATCCAACTCATTGCAATTGATTGGATAGCTTTCTGGTGCTCAAAGTGTTAAGTTTTGGTGTTTTTAAACAGTACAACCTGGTGTCCAGGCAATTAACCTACATATCACCTGAAGTGATTCTATTCTACTGCATTCTGTCAGAAAGGGGAGTCACTGACTACAGCTTTCCACAGATTGTCATAGTAACAGCTTCATCACTACCTGACACTTTGAACTGTTATAACTTTTGAATAAAGCAACTTGCAGCAGTAGGTGCGTGCTTGCTATGCACAACAGGAAAAGTCCTAAAGTCTGCGTATGTGTGTATTTCTGTGTAAATATATATATAATAATAATCCTTTATTTATATAGCGCACACAGATTCTGCAGCGCTTTACATTCATATTGGTTCCTGTCCCCATTGGGGCTCACAATCTAAATTCACCTATCAGTATGTTTTTGGAGTGTGGGAGGAAACCGGAGTACCCGGAGGAAACCCACGCAAACACAGTGAGAACATACAAACTCATTGCAGATGTTGTCCTTGGTGGGATTTGAACCCAGGACCCCAGCGCTGCAAGATATTTATATATATATATATATATATATATATATATATATATATATATATATATATAAATGTACTCAGCCTGGGTGTTCCAAGGATGCAGCACGTGCTGCATCCTTGGAACACCCAGGCTGAGTACATTTATATTACTTCTTTATGGGACGTGCACCTTATTTTCCATAACTTCATTGTTTGCTAGTGTGTGCTATATGCCTTACTATATACCTATATATATATATATATATATATATATATATATATATATATATATATATATAATACTCTGAAGGTTGTCACTCACATCTTCTGAAGTAACTTGCCTGGGTGTTGGGTTAGAAGGCTGTATATACATAGAGAAGACCCGCACTCACAGGTCTTAAAATATAAACAATTTTATTGTCCAACATTTCAGTCCGGTAGGGACCAAAAGGTTGGACAATAAAATTGTTATATTTTAAGACCTGTGAGTGCGGGTCTTCTCTATGTGTATATAAATATAAATATATATATATATATATACTAGCAATGAGTTGCCCGTCATGTTATGACCGTTGGGCGCACTGTAGACACACTGATAAACACAGACGTATGCAACACACAGGCAGACATATACACACAGTGAGCGGCAGAGACATGCAAAAGACTTGCACACACACAGACACACCGGAGATGCACACATGGACACACATATGTAACAGATGTACACGCACATACGCAACGTATATGCTCAGAAACACATGCGTGCATGAGTTGTGCACCCCTCTGGCATTCAAAGGGTTAAGGTATAGAGAGGCATGTCAGAGTTAAATAGCAGTGGGAAGTGTATTCATACCTTGGAACCTTTACTTGTGGAGTCCCTGGAGGGGAGTTATGTGGTGCTGATGTGGAGAGACAAATGGGGCAATCTGGATTAAAAGTGGGTGGGGCTTAACATAAATGTGAAAAAGTGTTAGTAATAGGCTGGGGAAGGAGGAGAAGTGGGAGGGAAATGCAAGTTTACAGTTTGAGGGGTTTGAACACACTCCCTGAGGGGTAAAACTTGATACACACCCCTGTGGCAGTCAGTGGGTTAAGTGTGTACCTGATGGCTGTCTGTCCTGTGTCTTGCAATGAGGGCCTACCTTAACCCTTTGAGTGCCATTTTCTTCCCCTGGTGCTGCAGCACCCTTCAATGGCTGTACTACAGGTCCTGCTGAGGCCACTGGGAGTCAGGGTAAGTGACTGTGTGTGTGTCAGCCATATTTCTTTCTGGCTTTGTTTGTGTGTTTGGTGCTCTGTGTGTGGTGCTGTGTGAGTTGGACATGTGTGTGTGTGTGTGGCATGTGTGTGTGTGTTTGGTTCTGTGTGTTTGGGGGGTTGTCTTTGGTGCTGTGTGAGTGGGGCTTATGTGTTTGTCTGTGGTGTAGGAGCAAGTGGCATCCATTTTGTTTTTGTCTGACTTTGATAGTGGTGTACGGGCTGCATAGTGAGGGCAGACCAACTCCCTGCAACTGGTGTGAAAATCACGCCCCCATTGAATCACCCAATGGGAGCATTAACTCCTCCTTTCTGCCTCCCCTACGTGTGTTTTGGCAGGCACAAAGTCATCTTTTATATATATATATATATATATATATATATATATATATATATATAATTTGAAATGATAAGCGCTCACGCTAAATACACACAGTATACCGGGTGCGCCAGAAAATATAATATGGAAAGGTAGGCTGTGCACTCTTGGATTTATAAAGTGAAAACCAATTTAATGGTATAATACATGCGACCTTTATCAAGCAAAACATGTCGGAAACGTTGCATGTATTATACCATTAAATTGGTTTTCGCTTTAGAAATCTGAGAGTGCACAGCCTATCTTTGTATATATATATAATATATATGTATATATATTTATACATTTAGATATACTCAGTCTTGTGAGCTTCCTGACCTCATATGAAGCTCCGCACGATGAGCATATCTAAATGCATATATTAATCTTTTTTTATGGGGCTTGCACCTAACCATTGTATCAAGTATTTAACTGAGTGCCACTGCCTTATATTCATTTTGGATATATATATATACTTTTATATATATATATATATATATATATAAAATAAAACTTTACTGATATTTTAAATGTCTCATTTGAATGAATTCAATTTTTTTGATATTTCTTCCCTAGAATGCAGTTGGCTTGCTCCAAAATTGCACCTCTTCTCTTGTGTGCCTAATGCATGCTGTGTAATGCTAATAGATTTCCACTCCGGTGATGATGAGCCATCAAAGAGGCCGCTTGGAATCTGCGTGAGCCATATGTAGGACCTTGGAAGACATCTCACAATGACATCTGGATCTCCGCTCCTTATTAGAATTCTGCAATGTTTCCACCTGACATTTAATTGAAATCCACTGTGAAGCACAGGCTTATGTAGATTGTGTATCTTCTTCCGTAGACTGCAGGTGCATTAGGCAATGCTTAACTTGAATTATAGTAGTGAAATCCAGATTATGCTACATTCCCGGCCTGCCAGGTATATAAATGACTTTTATAGACATGTTTGTTCTGTTTTAATATTAGAAGAACACACTGAAAGGCATTTATCAGAGTTCCACTGCCATAATAATCAATCCCAAATTCTCATATAAACCTGTTCATGCAGTAAAATTGTAATAAATTCTGGAAGTGAGAGAACAAATCCACTTACATTTTTGTGAGTTGAGTAACCATTCCATTCTGGTATTAAATTACGAACGATGTGTAGAAACAAACATTTCCATACATAATTACTTCAACAGAAAAGAAAAATGGCAAGCGTTTGGGGAATTAGACACAAAATTATTGGATTTTGTAATCAGTCAGCTGTAATTAAAATTCTTGGTTGCCATAGATATTTTTGTGAAATAAATAAAATGTGTTTGTTTACATGATTGCTGTTTACTCTAATGAACAGATTGGACCAATAAGCACTGGGACAACTCCTGGTGGACTCCAGCGCAAGACCACAAATTCTAGAATACAAAGAAAGAAAGAAAGAAAGATGGCAAGCACTCAAGACTAAACATAGGGAAGGAAAGTCCATTGCTGTCTGCTGCCACCCCTGACCTCTGAGAGTTACTGTTCCATTCCTGTCTGAAGATCCCAGTCCCTCTTCCCAGTAAAGTGCTGAGACGCAGGCTGAATTTCACTGTCTTTGCCCACACCCACCCATAAAACCTTAGCTGGCCCCCAGAGCCACCATGCCCATCAGGCCCATGAGTGTCTGTTGTCCAATTTTCCTCCAGCAACCCAACCAGGCCAATAATGCATTGTGCATGGTATGTACTTGATGCATAAAGGAATGCTGCAATGTGATTGGTGCTGGGCTATGAGTGCCTGCTGCATTCTCTGACCTCTGTTTATTACTGGGCAAAGCCTGTCTGCTGCATTTTCTTACCTCTGGGCAAAGCCTGTCTGCTGCACTCTCTGACCTCTGCTGGTTACTGAGCAATGCCTGTCTGCTGCATTCTCTGACCTAAACATAGAAACATAAAATCTGACGGCAGATAAGAACAATTAGGCCCATCTAGTCGCCCATTTTCCTACTTTAAAAACCTCAAACCCTTTTTGTCCTTGGTCTTTTCTTATGTTCAGGACAGTCCCATGCATGCTAAAATTCTGTCGCTGTATTAACTTCTACCACTTCTGCTGGTAGGCTATTCCACTTATCTACTACCCTCTCAGTGAAGTAAAACTTTCTTACATTACATCTAAACCTGTGTCCCTCTACTTTTAGACTATGGCCTCTTGTCCTAACATTTTTACTCCTTTGAAATGTACTTCCCCCCTGCACTTTGTTGAATCCCTTCATGTATTTGAATGTTTCTATCATATCCCCTCTCTCTCCTCTCCTCCAAGCTATACATGTTCACATCATGTTCACATCCTTTAGTCTATCCTGATATTTCTTTTTCTTTAAACCAGTCACCATTTTAGTAGCCCTTCTCTGAATTCTCTCTAGAGTATCTATATCCTTCTGGAGATGGGGTCTCCAGTACTGTACACAATACTCTAGGTGAGGTCTAACTAGAGATCTGTAGAGTGGCATGACCACTTCCCCTTTTTCTGCTACTAATGCCCCTAGCTATACAACCCAGAACCCTGCTTGCATCCCCCGCTGCTTTATTACATTGCCTGCCTACCTTTAAGTCATTAGAAATAATTACTCCCAAATCCCTTTCCTCTGTTGTCTCTGACAGTACCCTTAATATTATATTTTTCCTTTGGATTTTTATGTCACATGTGCATTATTTTACATTCATCAGCATTAAAGTGCATCTGCCACACTCTTGTCCATTCTTCTAATTTACCTAAATCATTTGCCATTTGGCTTATTCCCCCTGGAATGCCTACCCTATTGCAGATCTTTGTATTATCTGCAAAAAGGCATACCTTACCTTGAAGACCTTTTGCAATATCACTAATAAAAATATTAAAAAGGATGGGCCCCAGTACAGATCCCTCAGATACCCCACTAGTAACACTCCTTTCGTCTGAATAGTCACCATTGACTACCACCCTCTGTGTCCTGTCACTCAGCCATTGCCTCATCCTTTTAAGTCTTTTTGCATCCAGTCCCAAACACTGCAATTTATTTATGAGTCTTCTATGAGTGACAGTGTCAAATGCTTTACTGAAATCTAGATAAGCTATATCTACTGCTCCCCCTTGGTCTATTATTTTAGTTACCCAGTCAAAAAAAAATCTATGGGGTTAGTTTGACAAGATCTCCCTGCTGTAAACCCATGCTGTTTGGTATCTTGCAAGCCATTCAAATTCAAATATTCAACAATTACTTCCTTTAGCATAGTCTCCATTAATTTTTCCACTACTGAAGTAAGACTTACTGGTCTGTAGTTACCAGACTCTTCCCTGCTACCTTTTTTGTGAAGCGGTACTACATTTGCTATCTTCAAATCTTCTGGAACTACTCCCGTAGATAGTGACTGATTGAATAATTCTGTTAAAGGTTTTGCCAGAACACACTTAAAGGGATAGTAATACTTCTTTTTATCTTTATATTATTTTATAGGCATTAAAAAAACATGAAGAATGATATAAGTCTTATCTCTCAAACCTTTATGGTTTAAGAGATATTCACAAGCAAAGTTTCCCCCTCCCGCCCCTTTTTCCTAGTGTAAGCCATCTCTTCTCAGATGTGGAATCCAGTCCATAGACCAGACAGATAACAGAAGGGGACAATCTTCTTCCTATGAGAACAATGAAAGCCCTGTCCCCCTTGACAAGTTTTTCAGCTTTTCCCCTTATCTTAATTGAAGATTGTCCCTCTCTGCAGTCTACCTGGGCACCTCCCTTCTGATCTGGCTGAACAGGGGGGGGGATACTTTGCTTGTGAATATCTCTTAAACCATAAAGGTATGAGAAATAAGACTTATATCATTCTTCATGATTTTTTAATGCCTACAAAATAAAATAAAGATAAAATGAAGTATTACTATCCCTTTAAGTTATTTTAATAACTTTGGGTGTATCCCACCTGGTCCCATTTATTTATCTGTTTTTACCTTAGAAAGTTGAAGTAGAACGTCTTCCTCTGTAAACATGCATGTTTCCCTTGTCTTGCTATTTCTTTTTTCTAACAGAGGTCCCGTCCCTTCATCTTGTAAAAACTGAACAAAAATATTCATTGAGGCAGTTAGCTAGCCCTTTATTCTCATCTACATAGTTTCCATTTTTTGTTTTCAGTCTAACTATTCCTTGTTTCATTTTCCTCCTTTCACTTATATATCTAAAAAATGTTTTATACCTCTGCTTCTTACTGGGCAATGCCTGTTTACTGCCTGCTTTTTCCACTGCTTATTACCAGGTTAAGCATGTCTGTTTCCTGCCCTGACCTCTGCTTGATATAGAGCTATGCATTCTTCTGTCTTCTCTGACCTCTGCTGGTTACTGGGCTATGCCTGTCTGCTGTCTGCCCTGACCTCTGGTTGATATAATACTATTTCTGTCTTCTATGACCTCTGCTGGTTACTAGGCCATGTCTGTTTGCTTCCTGATCTAACCTCTGTTTGTTATTGGGCTATGTCTCTCTGCTGCCTACCCTGACATCTGCTTGTTACTGGGTTATGCCTGTCTGCTACCTGCCAGATCTGGTTTGGGGTGAGTGCCAATGATGCAGTGCACCTGCCATGATAATTTACTGGCTACGTGCTTATGGGGGATTAGTTATAACCAGGTGCTTTGTAACTGCTAACCTCCATCTCCTCTATCACTCACTGGCTCTAGTTCCTGCTCTGTTGCCTCTTTTTTGTAAATTTGAGAGGTGAGTGAGGACTCACTGAAGAAGCTCACGTCCTTTTGTTGCCCAGACTGCATCAATTGGCTCCACTCTCCTGCCTGTTAATTAGGGGGGTGGGGAGGATACCTAGTCTATGCCAACTGCTGTACCACCACCCTCCACCCTTAAACTATTTATGCGCAATCTGACACTCTCATCATGTGACAGCCTATGTGCTGAAGAATTAAAGGAATAGTAATGTTTCATAATAAAAGCAGCTCTAATCTTCATAGTATTTGGACTTTGGAGAGTGTTATTTCAATTCTGTAGTTGTAGTACAAGAGTAATTCAATGACAAAGTATTCCCCTCCCACCCCTTTTACTGATGTAACACTGCTCAGCCAGATCAGAAGGGAGGTGCCCAGATAGACTACAGAGAGGGACAATCTTCAATTAAGATAAGGGAAAAACCTGAAAAACCTGTCAAGGGGGGCAAGGCTTTCATTGTTCTCATAGGAAGAAGATTGTCCCCTGCTGTTATCTGTCTGGTCTATGGACTGGATTCCACATCTGAGAAGAGATGGCTTACACTAGGTAAAAGGGGCGGGAGGGGAAACTTTGCTTGTGAATATCTCTCAAACCATAAAGGTTTGAGAGATAAGTCTTATATTGTTCTTCATGTTTTTTTAATGCCTACAAAATAAAATAAAGATAAAACGAAGTATTACTATCCCTTTCAGCACCGTGCATTATTTCTATGTCTGAGTGCTGCCTGCTCTTTCCTCTGATTATTAGTGGACTGTGCCTACCTGTTGCCTGCTCTGGCCACTGACTTTTACTGAACAATTTATGTCTGCTGCCTGCTGTGCCCTCTGATTCTTGTTCTATTATACCTGTTTTCTGTTAACTTTGTGCTCTGATATTCACTGGACTATATCTGTCTGCTGTTCACCATGAACTCTGATTCTTATTGGATTATTTCTGTTTCCTGCCTGTTCTCTCCTCTTATACTATGCTTTTCTGTTGCATGCTTTGGCTTCTGATTCTTACTGAACCATATCTGTCTGCTACCTGCTCTGGCTTCTGACTCTTACTGGACTATGGACTATGCCTTTCTGCTGCCTGCCAGGACCATTGATTCTTCCTTATGTTTTTCTCCTGCTTTCTCTGACCTCTGATTATACTGTACCTTTTTGTTGTCAGCTTGGACATCTGATTCTTACTGGACTGTGCCTGTCTGCTACCTGCCAGATCTCTGATTCTAACTGGACTATGTCTCTCTGCTCTTTCCACGATTTCTTTATGGCTTATGCAATCTGCTGTCTGCTGAGATAACTGATTCTTGCCTACTGCCTGTCTTAACCTCTGATTGTTTCTGGAGTATAACTGTCTGCTGTGTGCGCTAGCCACTAACTCAGTGGTTCTTAACTCCTGTCCTTGGGACCCACTAACAGGCCAGGACTTAGGAATTTCTCTGCTAGAGCACAGGTGTGGTGATCAGAGGCTCATTCACATTGATTAACTCACCTGTGTTCTAACAAGGAAATCATGTGATCAGAGGCTCATTCACACTGATTAACTCACCTGTGCTCTAACAAGGTAATCATGTGATCAGAGGCTCATTCACATTGATTAACTCACCTGTGCTCTAACAAGGAAATCATGTGATCAGAGGCTCATTCACATTGATTAACTCACCTGTGCTCTAACAAGGAAATCATGTGATCAGAGGCTCATTCACATTGATTAACTCACCTGTGTTCTAACAAGGAAATCATGATCAGAGGCTCATTCACATTGATTAACTCACCTGTGTTCTAACAAGGAAATCATGTGATCAGAGGCTCATTCACATTGATTAACTCACCTGTGTTCTAACAAAGAAATCATGTGATCAGAGGCTCATTCACATTGATTAACTCACCTGTGCTCTAACAAAGAAATCATCACATCCTGGCCTGTTAGTGGGTCCCGAGGACCGGAGTTGAGAACCACTGCACTAACTCTTAGTGAACTGAGCCTGCCTGCTCTGGGCTCTGATTCTTACTGGACTATGCTTGCCTGCAGTCTGCCCCGGCCTCTGATTCTTACCTCACTATGCCTGTCTGCCGCCTGCCCTGACTTCTGATTGTCAGTACAAACCTGCTTGATTTTGTTCAAACCTTTTTCAGTGTCTTCGCTCATTCATCTCTTTCTTTTCTGATTTGCTACCTAAGCTGCCGGCAAAGAAAAAGAGTTTCTTAAGAGAACACTTTGTTTCTGGAAACTTCCACTCAATTATCTGGTCCCATGGGAACAAACGGAAACTCAGTAATTCGGCCTTGGCTGACTCACCCAGGGTAAATCATCCTAACATTTGGTTTATTAATATCTTATAATTATCCCATTATCTTTTGGTGACTAATGCATGCTTTACTTAATTAAACATCACACCTAAATCCTAGTCACATTAATTGAGCAGTTCTTTAAATGATAAGGATGTGCTACTGTGCACCAGGTTAGGAGAATAGGAACTTATTATTTTAAGTACAATTTCATTAGAACACACAGTGGGGGAAATGGATGACTCTGACAGCACGTCTCCGCTGGTGGTAGACTCCAGTGGCATAGGCTGCACTTTAGGTTATGCAGTAGAGAAAATGAATGCTTCAGTGCCTACCCACACATACACAATCGTCCTTCATTAACCTGTTGAGTGCCAGAGGAGGAGGCAGCGCATTTCAACGTCTCCCCAATAGCATGCACAGGAAAGTAGAGTAGAGTTATGCCATTTTTTCTGTCTTGTTCAATACATAAGAGTTGGTACCGTGTTAGCCACAGAAATACACTAGGTAGATATATTCAAGTTGATACCTATTGGCTAACTAAGCAGATTTAGGATGCAAGCTTTCAAGACCTCTTAGGTCTGTTCCTCGAGCCTGAGGAAGAGACCCAAGAGGTAATATAGCAATTTAGGTTGAAAAAAGACTTGCGTCCATCTAGTTCAACCCTTTACCTATTCCTGTTTACCATCTTTGATCCAAAAGAAGGCAAAAAAACCTCAATATAGCAATTTCAAATTCTGCCTTAAATGGGGGGAAAAATTCCTTCTTGATTCCAAATGGCAATCAGATTTCTCCTTGGATCAACAAGCCCTAACTAAAAATTAATGCCAATACTAACGTACAAAGCCCTCTATGTTATGCTCTTTTAAATAAGTGTCCAGGCCCTTTTTAAAGGCATCTAATGTATTCCATAACACCACCTCCTCAGGCAGTGAATTCCATACCTTTATTGTCCTTACTGTAAAGAATCCCTTCCGCTGCTGTAGATGAAATCTCCTTTCCTCAAGTCTAAGCGGGTGGCCCCTTGTCCTGTGTACTGTTCTGTTAATGAACAGGTCTTTGGAGAGCCCTTTGTATGGGCCCTGAGATCTTGAAAGCTTGCATCCTTAATCTGCTTAGCTAGCTAAAAAAGGTATCGACTTGACTATATCTGCCTCCTGTTGTTCAATATATAACATCAGCCGAGGTGCAGAGGACCAGAACACCCAGCATTTCTCATAGACCGCCATTTTTCAGAGTAGCTTAGTAGGTTAGCTCTCAGGGCTGCCATCAAGGGTGGTCTCTTGTCAGAAGAGGGACCTGGGCCCAGTCATAGAATTGATGTGATGCTGGTGACAAACTAAGGGTTGTAGTAAGTGAGCAAGACTAATGAATAGACCGAACACTTAGATCCCATTGTATATAGAGAAAAAGAAAAGAACAGAGCAGACCATGCATGACAGTGAACACTCCATGTTCAGAGATAGCCAGAACCCAGTACTCTTCCACACCCTGAATGGCTCCCTCCCCATTTAAAGCTGGAATTAGCAGGGGGTACTGTGCAGTTGCCCGAGCGGGCCCTAGCTGCACCCATGATTACACCCTCACTCAAAAGGAGTTGGAGAAATCTTAGTGCTCTGGCACCAGAGAATAACATAGGAACTGGAGAAGTGATATCACTGGAGAAGTCATCACTGCTTTGTCACCTCTTTATCGCCCCCTAGTGCATCTCCCTCCTTCTCCAGGGAAGTCATCTCTCCAGTTCCTATGTTATTCTATACTGCCTATACATTAAAATCTCCAAATCTAGAGAAATCTTAGCGTATTAGCTCCATAGAATAACATAGGAACTGGAGAAGTGATATCACTGGAGAAGTCATCACTGCTTTGTCACCTCTTTATCGCCCCCTAGTGCATCTCCCTCCTTCTCCAGGGAAGTCATCTCTCCAGTTCCTATGTTATTCTATACAGCCTATACATTAAAATCTCCAAATCTAGAGAAATCTTAGCGTATTAGCTCCATAGAATAACATAGGAACTCAAGAAGTTATATCACTGGAGAAGTTATCTCCACTTAATCACCTCGTTATGACACCTTAGTGAATAACCACCCTTGTATTACTGACAGTAGGCCTCTATAGAGCCTCCTTTAAAATTTTGGGTTATACACCCAAAAATAAGTGAGCTAAAATAACAACTGAATAAAGCATCTCCAGCAGTGTGAGTACCCGTCTTTACTTCATTAGAAATGTCCTACAAAACATGTTTTACTGATTGTATTTTCCTGCTAATTACACTGTACTGTGGAGTTCTTTCTCTTGGCATTTGTGTTGGTTAAGGACGGAGGATCCCAAGGCCAGATTTCTAACCAGACAGAGTAGGCAAATGTCTAGAACTCCAACTGCCTCAAATGTGCTGGCCACGCCCACATTCATTATTGTAGGAGTAGCAAGAGCAATCAAAATGTTCCTGCACTAGTTTATATATCACTTTACAGGCTATTATTGACATACCTGGGAACTTCATCCTTTGAAGACCCAGGAGATGGCTCATGGACTGTGACCAGGTGTATGTCAATGAGTCGACTCGTGTCTTAAAGGAGCTTAATCGGGTGGGCAGAGAATACTAACATTGTGCTGGGGAAAAGGGGCGGGAAGTGGGAAGGAGGAGAAGTGGGTGGGAACTGGGTGGAACAGGGTGAGATGAAGGAGAATGGGCAGGAAGTGGCAGGAACAGGGTGGGAAGGAGGAGAAGTGGGTGGGAAGTGGGAGGAACAGGTTGAGATGGAGTAGAATGGGCAGGAAGTAGGAGGAACAGGGTGGGAAGGAGAAAAAGTGGGAGGGAAATGGGAGGAACAGGGTGGGAAGGAGGAGAAGTGGGAGGGAAATGGGAGGAACAGGGTGGGAAGGAGGAGAAGTGGATAGGAAATGGGAGGAACAGGGTGGGAAGGAGAAGAAGTGGGCAGGAAGTGGGAGGAACAGGGTGAGATGAAGGCGAATGGGCAGGAAGTGGGAGGAACAGGGTGGGAAGGAGAAGAAGTGGGAGGAAAATGGGAGGAACAGGGTGGGAAGGAGAAGAAGTGGGCAGGAAGTGGGAGGAACAGGGTGAGATGAAGGAGAATGGGCAGGAAGTGGGAGGAACAGGGTGGGAAGGAGAAAAAGTGGGAGGGAAATGGGAGGAACAGGGTGGGAAGGAGGAGAAGTGGGAGGGAAATGGGAGGAACAGGGTGGGAAGGAGGAGAAGTGGATAGGAAATGGGAGGAACAGGGTGGGAAGGAGAAGAAGTGGGCAGGAAGAGGGAGGAACAGGGTGAGATGAAGGAGAATGGGCAGGAAGTGGGAGGAACAGGGTGGGAAGGAGGAGAAGTTGGAGGAAAATGGGAGGAACAGGGTAGGAAGGAGAAGAAGTGGGCAGGAAGTGGGAGGAACAGGGTGGGAAGGAGGAGACGTGGGTGGGAAGTGGGGGAACAGGGTGAGAAGGAGGAGAAGTGGGCAAAAAGTGGGAGGAACAGGGTGGGAAGGAGAATTGGGAGCAAAGTGGGAGGAACAGGGTAGGAAGGGGGAGAAATGGGAGGAACAGGGTGAGACGGAGGAGAGGTGGTCAGGAAGTGGGTGGAACAAGGTGAGAAGGAGGAGACATGGGCAGATTTCACAGGAAACTCACCACCACTGGATAAACAGCCTCTGTCCCCAGAGACCCAGTAATTAACACTGAAAACAGGAGTCTCCTGGGCCGATCTGGAGTGTTCCCAATATGATTATTGAGCAACCAAGAGGCTAAAGCTGTGTTTTGGCTTTGCTTTTAGTAGGCCATGGGTATTTTCTGTGCAAGGAAATATAGGATGAAACCGGGGTGGGGCCATGTGAGAATCAGGGGTGTGGCCATGGGCAAAACTATGTACCCCCAGAGTGCCTTAGCTAAGGTCACCTGGAACGTGGTCCTTGATGCTCCTAAAGTCAAGAAATCAAATATGATTATGGCTTTTGAATGAATTACCTCCCAGCAGTGGCGTAACAATAGGGGTCGCAGCGGTCGCACCTGCCACTGGGCCCGTCACTCCAGGGGCCTGGCCGCCCCCTGCGACCCCCTCGTCCGCAGCAGTCGTTTAGCTGATCTCCCACTCGGCGCACCGCTCTAGTAATACAGAGTGCTGGGAGATGACATCTTCTAGTAATACAGAGCGCTGGGAGATGACATCATCTAGTAATAGAGCACTGGGAGATGACATCATCTAGTAATACAGAGCGCTGGGATATGACATCATCTCCCAGCCTCTGCATTACTAGAGCGGCGCGTGGGAGCTCCAGTTACAGAGATCTGTGCCGAAGGAGGCACAGATCTGTTAAACCACGCCGCTAGACCACCAGGGACTGGAGGTAGGGGCAATGAGGAGATAAAGGGGAAATGTGGAGATGAAGGGGCAATGTGAAGATGGGGGCATTGTGGAAGGGGAAATGTGTAGATGGGGGCATTGTGGAAGGGGCATTGTGGAGATGAAGGGGGTATTATGGAAGGGGCATTGTGAAGATGAAGGGGGGCATTGTGGAAGGGGCAATGTGGAGATGAAGGGGGCATTGTGGAGATGAAGGGACAATGTGGAGATGAAGGGGGCATTGTGGAGATGAAAGGGGCATTGTGGAAGGGTCAATGTGGAGATGAAGGGGACATTGTAGAAGAGGCAATGTGGAGATGAAGGGGGCATTGTAGAAGAGGCAATGTGGAGATGAAGGGGGCATTGTGGAAGGGGCAATGTGGAGATGAAGGGGGCATTGTAGAAGAGGCAATGTGGAGATGAAGGGGGCATTGTAGAAGAGGCAATGTGGATGAGGGGGGCCAATGTGGTTGGGGGGGCTCATGGTAATTCTTGCACCAGGGCCCGGCGGCTTCTATTTACGCCTCTGTCCTCCCAGCAGTGGGAGAATTTTTCAGTGAAAGTCTCATACTAGTGTAAAAGCCTGTGTACAGGGGCCGAAATTCCAGAACTACACGGCAGGTTTATTACCGCAGAACCACACCTCCCAGCATTCTGTGCGTTCAGGAAATCTCTACTGACTACATGACTGCATCAGACAAACATACATCTGGCCTTTTATATTATTTTATTATATTACGATGATCATGATGATGGGATGATTATGACGTACAGCTCAACAGAACCTGGAGACATACCTGTTGCTCCCCCCAGACCGACGTCCCCACAAAGCGCGTGTTAGTAAATAGTGATGTACCACACGCAGCATACAGATAAAACTGGTAGGCGAGTGAGCAGGAGGCAGCTCCTTGGTTGGCAAAAGAGGGGGCATGCCACACACCTTCCATGGTATAGTGAAACATGCTGAAAAGTAACATGTCCCGCCACCTGCACTCTTCCCTGATCCCTGTACCTTGACTCCCAACTCAATTATACAGACAGTGAAGCATTCGATTAAGCATCCGAATTAACCCTTTGAGTGCCAGAAAGATAGCCAATGCATTTCTCTGCAATGCATTACATGCCTCTCTGGCACTCAGATGGTTAACCATGACGTACCTCTCCACTGCCTGTACAATCCAGCGTGATTTAAACCTCTGAATGCCAGAGAGGTACCCAAAGCAATGCACTGTGTACCTCTCTGGTACTCAGTGGGTTAAGGCCTAGAGGCAAGCTCTACCAGCACATGAATAAGTGTTTCAGTCGCACAGAGCAACCTCCACCCCAGTATCAGTGTGAGAAAGTGAGGCCGCTTCCTTCTATGCTGCTTCTC